>JAAONU010000009.1:31974225-32231725 GCA_012932295.1 Cyclina sinensis | reverse complement strand
GGCACTCGATCAAACAGAACATGATGTTTGAGGATGTAAGCCATAGTCCTCTCCTTGCGATCTACCTTGAGACACACTACTTACATTGGTAGGCTCTTTCCTTGTAGGCAGATTTCCCCCTTGAACTTAAGGTCTAAAAAGAAAAGATCGGATTATGACTCTCTGAGAAAATGTTTATGGACAAGAGATTCCATTGCTGAACTTGCACAGTAAGTTTAAAACTTTCTCTTTAGTTGGTAGTTTAAAGAAACTTTTCATAAATCTTTGTTTAAATTCATATTTGCCTGCTTATATTCCTGGCACAGCTGCATCTATCTATGCACTTTATTAGTTCTTATGAGTAATAACATAAAACAATAGAACTGTCGTTGTATTAGACCTAGCTCTGAGGAATCATTATTACATTTATCTCAGTTGAAATCCGTAGCAGATTGTCTCCAAGGAACATTTCTGAAAAGTGCTGATACTTTTTCTTTAAAACATTATTATTGTTACATCAAAACAACAAATTCTGGTGACAGAGCTTATGGACGATTTTCAATACTTATCCGTAATCCTGTTTAATGTAAAATTGTACCTATTGATACCACCATCCATACACGATCTGTAAACATCTCCTTACACAATACAATAACTATATGCTCTCTTTATCTTCCATCAAGTCAACCAATTAACATTGCTGAAATTGACAATCTTATTTCACGCTTTCTTCCACATGTATTCTAATGGGCGACTTTAACTCCCATAATACATTATGGGGTTGTTCTGATACAAATCAACGGGGAATCTTATTGAAGATGTCATTTCAAAGCATAATTAAAGTCTTTTTAACAACAAATCACACAACAATTTACAACCTGCTACTGTGGCCTACTCCTCTTTAGATTGGTCTCATTGTATTCCTTGTATATTTTTAGATTATATATGGAAGTTTGACACTTACCTTCATGGCAGTGACCATTTTCCAAGCATTCTTTGAGAAGAAGGTCTTTCAGTTCAGGAACTCCAAAGTAACACTTTCTTTCTATTTGTTTTAAACTTGGAAGTGCATATGACATTATTTGAAAGCCTGGCTTTATGCAGGACCTCCATAACCAGAGGAACCAGAGGTCGCCTTGCCTTTTTTATTTCTTCATATTCGAAATACTATCAGTTCAAAGTTTGTGTTGGTAATATACTATCAGATCCACAAAAGCAGGAACTGGGTTTTCCTTAAGGTTGTGTCTTTTCTGTAACTCTTTATAGTGTTAAAATCAATTACATTATCCAAGCCGTCAGCCCTAGTATCGAGTGTTTTCTTTATGTTGACGACGTTTGTATGTTACAGATCCAAACACATAAATACCATTCAAAGACAATTACAATAAGTTTTAAATAATTTACACAAATGGTCAAATGAGAATGATTGAATTTTTTCAAAAACCAAACCAAAATGTACGCATTTTTGTAAACTTCGCAAATTACATCTAGATACTGATTTAACACTTGACGGCACGCCTATTTAAGTCGTGAACAAACTTAAATTTCTCCGTCTTATCTTTGATTAAAAACTTTCATTTATTTCCCCCATCAAATATCTTTCAAATAAATTCCAAATATCCCTTTATCTGTTAATATTCGTTTCAATCATGGATTCGGGCGCTGAGCGTAATGTTCTTCTGAGACTCTACAGAGCTCTTATAAGAACTAAACTTGACTATGGATGTAAAGTGTATGGTTCAACAAGAAACTCTTACATAACAAGAGGGTCATGATGGCCCTGGATCGCTCACCTGAGTACTTTGGCTGTAGTTTTGCTGCTAAGCAGTATTTCATTTTTTAATTGAAAATATGTAAGTGCCTACAAACCAAATATGTAAAATACCAGTCAATAAATAAAGGCTCTATGACAGAAAGTAGAAATATCTATTATAAGCTATGGTGACCTTGACCTTGACCCAGTGACCTCAAACCCTACCCATGGGTAGACGTCCATGCAAGGAACCTATATACTGAATATCAAAGATATTGGTCTATAAATGAAAGCTCTATGAGGTACAGTAGATAAATCTATTTTTAGCCTCCATGACCTTTAACCTAATCTAATGATTTCAAAAAGCTTAATAAAGCTTGCTTCATGCCAAATTTTAAAATTCTAGGCCTTGTGGTTTCAGACAAGAATATTTTTAAAGATTTTCTTCTATTCTGCTATTTAAATCTTTTGACCCCTCGGGCGGGGCCAATAGTGACCCCAGTGACATTTTTCAAACAAACTAGGTAGCGGTCCAAATGCTGCATACCAAATATCTAAGCTGTAGGCATTGAGGTTTCCAGTAAGAAGATTTTTTGATTGCCTTTTTTACAAATAAGGGCCAACGGGGCGGGGCCAATTTTGACCCTGGGGCCAACATATAAACAATACTGGTAAAGTTTTTCAACACAATACTCCACACCAAATATCTAAAGTCTAGTCCTATTAGTTTCGGAGAAAAATAATGTTTTTCCTATATAACTATATGTAAATCAATAGAACCCTGGGGCGTGGCCAATTTTGACCCAGGGGACATAATTTGAACAAATTGATAGAGGTCCACTAGACAATGCTGCACACCAAATATCTAAACTCTACGCCTTTCGGTTTCTGACAATAAGATTTTTTTAAAGTTTTTCCTATATAACTCAATATAAAACATTTGACCCCTGGGGGCCATTTTCGACCCAGGAGCCATGATTTAAACAAACTTGGTAGAAGTCCACTGGACAATGCTGCACACCAAATATCTAAACTCTAGGCCTTGTGGTTTCAGACAAGAAGATCTTTAAAGTTGTTCCAATATAATTCTATGTAAAACTAGTGACCCCTGGGGCAGGACCATTTCTGACCCAAGGGTCATGATTTGAACAAACTTGGTAAAGGTCCACCTGATGATGCTTAATACCAAATATCTAAGCTCCAGGCCTCGTAGTTCTGGAGAAGAAGATTTTTAAAGTTCCTACTTTGAAAATCTATTTTTAGCTCCTGTGGCCTAGAAATGCGATGGACCTAAACTATTTGAATAATTTTGGTAAATCTTTATGCAAGTAATATTCCTGCTAAGTTTCAGCAAGATTGGCCCAACAGTTCAGGAGAAGAAGTTGTTTGAAGAAAAAGTTGACGACGCACGCACGCACGCACGGACGACGGACATCAGGCGATCACAAAAGCTCACCTTGAGCACTTTGTGCTCAGGTGATCTAAAACAAGAAATTATTCATCATCAGGGGCTTCGACTGGCACTTGGTGCTTTCAGAACTTCTCCAGTTGCTGACATTTATGTTGAAACAAATAAAACATCTTTATATTTGAGAAGATAATAACTTGGTCTGCCATATTTTCTTAAACTGAAATCAGTTAAAAATAATCCCACTTAAAAAAAAAAAACTATTTTCATTGCAATGTACACAGATTTTTTTTTCAAGAAAGAGACAAAACTATTCCTCCATTTAGCTTACGAGACAGTCCATACCTCGAATGTCTAGAATAGACTTAGATGAAATAGCAATAACTAAAATACCAAGCATTCCACCATGGACTTGGAAATCTCCACAAGCATACTGGAATTCGGGGCAGTGGGGCAGCAGATAAAGCTGCCAAAACAGACAACTAAGATTTTACTTTCAATGTTCCTGAGCGTGATTTTAAACCCGTTGTAAAGTTTTATACAAAACGTTTGGAAAACAACGTAGGAAGATCCTTTGAATCGACAAATAAATTGTTTTCTATTTATCCTATCCTAGGAGAGTGATTGTTATCTTCTTGACCATCACGCATAGAAGAAATTATCCTCTGTCGTCTACGTATTGGACATTCATACTTTACTCACTCTCATCTTCTGAAAGAAGAACAATTCCCACAGTGTGTTAAATAAACATTGTAAGTATTTCAATGTACAAAACATACATGAGCTGTTTATTTCTCTATCGCCGGACTTAATCTTTATATTTTTTTAAAGATATGGACATTTTATCAAGAAATAATCGTTTTATTCATTAAAAATAGAACTTATAACTACATATTTTACATATTATCGAACACTTTTGAATTTTATTTCATTGCAACAGTTTTAACCAAATAGTTACTAATTAGTTCTTTTTTTATACAATATAAGTATTGGACATTCATACTTTACTCACTCTCATCTTCTGAAAGAAGATTACGGTCGAACATCCAGTGTAACAGATATGCTCCATTCCATTCAACTCCGGCAATTGGAATTAAGGCGTATAGATGCTAGGTTATCATTATTTTATAAGATTCATCATAATCTGGTTGCTATCCCAATCAATGACTATTTGACCCCAATGACCCGCTCTGCTCGCCACAGTCACACCCTCTGTTATAGATTAATCACTGCAACCAAGGATTATTATAAGTTCTCATACTTTCCCAGAACAGTGTTTCGTTGGAACCAACTTCCCCCAAATGTTGCCCACCTCCCCACCCTAGAGCAGTTCAATGCTGCAGTAAGTAGCATTGAACATGTCTCACCCTAGTTCCCTGCAAGTAAGACTTTTTATATTTTAAACCAAAAATTTTATCTTTACTTCTTTCATTTCTACATTTTTATTCACTATAATCTTTCTCTTTTGTTCCCGACGCGCGAAACGTCTACGTCCCCGAAAGGAGTACGAATTTTGCTACTTCTACTACTGCCTTACAACTTTTACTGCTGCTGCATCTGCTTTTACTACTTTTTTTTACTACTACTACTACTGCTGTTGCTGCTGCTGCTACTACTGCTGCTGCTTCTGCTACTAATGCTGTTGCTGCTGATGCCTCTACTACTACTGCACTACTACTACTACTTTTACTGCTTCTACTGTTGCTGCTGCTATTACTACCACTACAACTGCTGCCGCTGCTGTTGCTGTTTCTTCTACTTTTACTACTACTACTACTACTACTACTACTACTTCTTCTTCTATTGCTGCTGCTACTACTACTATTACTACTACTAAAACTACTACCTCTTGTACTACTTTTACTGCTGCTAATGCTTCTACTGCTACTATAACTACAACTATTACTGCTTTTGCTGCTTATAATACTTATACTAAGTTTACTACTATACTGCTGCTTCTGCTGCCACTGCTTCTACTACCTCTATTACATTTACTTCTAATTCTTTATTGTATTTTCTCTGGTTACCCGAGGTGTCCTTAAATTTGCCATCATTAGATAGACACAGTTGTTTATTATCTTTTTTTTATTTTTTTTTTCGTTTCACTCCTTAGAATATGAAATTACGAACGTTGTCAGACATGGTAATCAACAAACTGCATGTACATGTATATATGGTCTTGTATTAGCTTTTCAAATATTTATTGTTGTGTGTGTCACCAATAAAGCTAGCACCAAACCAGTGCAGATTTTAAATATGTTTTAAGATCTATAAATGACGGAAATTTAATCTTTTTTGACTTATCTCTGAAATATGGTATAATGACGTCTCGTATTACCTCTATGATGTTATAACAGTTTGACGGATAAGAAAGAAATTAAAACTTTGTTTATGAAAGGTATACCTGTATACTTTATACTAGTTTATAAATCCTCTCATGGATAGGAAGACAATATTGTAAAATCTGTAGCAAACAAATTAGGACGTAAATGGCGGCAAAAAAATTTCAGCATAGGTGCTTGTTGCTAACGACAGTCTTCTCACACCCATCAATTGGTAGTACTGTACCCGAGTACAGACTGTGGAAGGACTTCATCAAGAGCTTTTAGAATTTAAAATGCGCCTTTGCCTCAGTCTTAATGTACGCAATCTGTTCTTGCGCATCAGCGTTTTGAAGAAATGTTGAACATGTTGAAAATGTAGAAGGACCGCAATGGAAATAAGTGCTCGCGCTTTTTTGCGTTATTCTTGGTATTTGAAAAAAAATCATGGTTATTTTAACTTCTAAATTTATTATAATTGTTATTTTTTGTAGTATTTATTTCATATTGTTAAAACTAATATTTTAACCATTGTGTGTTTCCTATGCCGTAAATAAATCGGTCTGTCTGTCTGTTTGTCTGTCTGTCTGTCTGCCTACTTGTACTTACCTATTTATCTGTCTAGCGAAACGCACCCTCCGCCGTGATATTACAATAAATGACGTCACGTGTATATGGCGTCACGTAACGTTATTTTTTTCTGCCCAAACGACCCAGAAAAAAAGTCAACAATTGTGCCAAATACAATTACTGTGTGTCAAACAATGAAAAGTTATAAATTTGGGTTCAGTCATTTTTTCTGGAGTAAATGACAAAGATAAAGATATAATTATGGCAAAGCTTTCCAATAAATGAATGCGAAATGTCCATTAATTAAAATCAATAACAGTCTTTTCATTTCCAGTTCTGTCTAAATTATAAGTTTTAAAACTGCAAATATGAACAATATTGGCGTTTATAATTATCTTACACGGCTGCTGCAAATGTATGACTCGGTGACTTTTTATTCAGATATAAAGTTGGTATTGTGCATTATCTTAAAGGGGCTGTGCTCCAGATGACAAAAAAAAAAGAAAGTTTTCTTGTATTATAAATTTTTTGTAATATTTATGACTAATGCTTAAATGATAACTTACTGACAAAAAATAAGTCAAATAATTACATTATAAATTGATTTTTTCCCTTTCAAAGTGCTATACCGTAACGCGACGGTATAACTATATCGTATAAGATTTTAAGTAAATATCTTTAATATCACATGCAGCGATGGTGGTGACAGTAAAAGCGTTGGAAATATTTTGTTAACATGAGGGTCCAGAGTTCAAATCAGGCTGGAGCGAAAATATTTTTTTTAATTTTATTTTGACTTTTATAATCAGTTTTGAAGTAAAATATTATGTTGTTATAATCTCACGGCATCTAAATATATAATTTATGAAATTTTTTTCATGTCAAATCTGGAGTACAGCCTTTTTAAAGTTTATATATAGATTTTTTACAGGTTATATACAGTGGATTGGGTTGTATTAAGTCAAAGCCGTTTATACTTAGCCACCTTCAAAGTAAAATGCAAGTAAAATGCAAGTAAACGTCTAGTAACAGATCTACAAGCCTAGAAACACTGTCAGCTTAACATGTTTAAAGAAGATTATGTCATTAATCAAGCTTCTGGAATAAAGAGAGATTTCAGTGTTCAGCTGAAACGAGCATATATAATTCCGATTTGCCTCGGCGGAACGTTATTAGGGTATAAAGTTTCTATGAAACTACGAAAACTCCAAAGCTTTCGAGTGCAGTGTATTTTTCTGTGGTTACTCCCGGGAGAACATGTTCCGAAATTTGAGCGGATATACCCTATACAAAAACATATTTACTCCCCCTGACGATATCTGCCATCCATTCTAATATGGTAAAACCATTTAACATCATATTTGCTATAGTTATCGTATGTAAATATCGGAAGATCATGAAAAAAGCGCAGAAAAATGCTTATATTGACAGTTCAAAGAAATGTTTTTGAAACTCCTATCATAAACAAAGCCTTCAGTTGGCTGCCATCGACCCTGAAGGCTTTGTAAAATTCATGAGACAAATATTGAATAAAATTACAGTGCACAGATATTGTATTGAAATTAGGGATGCAAATGAATGTTCGAACGTTCGTATCCGATGCCGAACGTTCGAATGTATTGTTGGCATTCAAATGTTGCGAAAAAAACTCTACCATTTTTGTTTTTATCGGAAAATGAAATAATGAAGTGTTGAAGAAGTAAGAAAGGCGTTATAACCAGGTGAATTCACACCTATTGTTGCTTTCACGACTCTTTTAACACGTCTGGTCAGACGACCGTAAACATCCGTCATCTAATGTTGGTGGCCTGTGCTTTAAGCAAGTGTGACCTACAATGGCTAAGACAACAGGTACTGGTATGTCCGTGTCAGAGTGTCGAGTCTGTGGTCAAAGTAAAAACCAGAAGGAAGAAATTAAATACACGGACGTGTCAGTCAGTTATTGGCGCTAACCCCAATTTTACTTTATTCTGGCACGATTTTATTTTATTCTCTCGCAAATACTCTAATAGTTCACATCCGTAACGCTTATAATCAGTCAAAATGTCAATGATACTTTCCACCACCTTGGGCTTTGTCTCAATGTATTTTTCTTTTCGACCTTCTAAGTATAAATTTAAATCGAAAAGTGATTTGCCGATTTAGGATACCGGATAACGAGAAATACACATTGTGTCAATGAATTGAAAACACTCTGATCTTATCGAGTTAGCCACGTCGAGAAGCAATCTCCTGGCTGTGATCTCCCCTTCACTGTTAAACTTAGTTAGATTTTAGAAATTATTTTTTCTCTTTTTTTTGTTCAGTTATTATTGGAATTACGTCGACTTAACATGCCTTGATTTAATGAAATTGAAAAAAAAACTTTTTGTTTATTTACTTTCGACAATCATCACGTGACATGCCTTTGTACTGAAAGGGAAGGAAACGCTGCGTGGAGTTTGGCCGAGGAGTTCGTGAAAACACTGTGTAACTATTGAGTATGAGTTATTCGAACGTTCGAATGCAAAGTGATCCGAACATTCGAATGCTAAAATGAACAAATTTTGTCATCCCTAATTGAAACATGCAACAACTTGGCAAGTGACGAGTTCTTTATTTTAGCACCAAAATGATGTCCCCTGGGGTTGTCTATCTTGTCCTTGGGAAATATAGATGTGCAAAATCGTGAAATGAATTAATAAATAAAATTGCAGTTAAACAATAATCAAATCAACAAAATTATTACATCTTCCTGTTCGCACTGGTTATGTCCAACACACTGGTTCGGCACGTCACGGTTTGGCAATGGTTTTCAGTTTCAAATTCATTTCTAAGCGTGTAATAAAAACTAACTGAGAGTCCATTGTACACCTGTTTACACCAATGTTCATAAACTTCAACGGACGGATGCTAGCTTTTTTTATAACATTCAATTGAAATACAAAATGGATATGGTATCCATTCATAGTTCTTTCGTTTATTCGTGCAAGCATGTGTTCGTTCCTTCATTCATTGGTTTGCTCGTTTGTGTCTTATTTCGTTTGTTCGTTTGCTTGCCTTCAAGGTGTTTGATACACTTGTGGTAAAGTTAAATAAATAAATAAATAAATAAATAAATAACATTGGAGTTCGTAAAATAAAATGCATTAATTTTGCACCTGGGGTTATGGTTTTTGGGTTATGCCCCTTAGGGCATCACCCAGTAAAGTGGCGAGTTTTCTAACTGCGCCAGAGTGTCTAATGACAAAGAATATGCAGCAGAGCGTCTGGAGTCGGAATCTTTCAGACATCCTCTTTCTGCAGCTCTCTGATCCTATCTCCGACCCCACTTGCGGTGCTACTTTTAACAGTTGGCAATCACTAGATTTCTCTTAATGTTTACTAGCGATAGTGCCAAATATTTGTTATCATTTTTAGGTAAATGATATATTTAATTTTAACAAAGATATTGATTGTACTGATATATAATTTTGCATAATATTTTATAATGACAACTATAAATTAAAGATTATTTACTGCACGTACAACAACAGTCTTACAATCTCCTAGAATTCGGAAAATGTCTTTCCCATGTTCAGTGTTTTGCACTGATAAGTGAATATTTAGAACACTGGAAATTTAAGTCTTGTATAATTTAGAATTGTTATGTTGATCTCTTTTTTTTTTAATTCTGTTTACAATACTTTAAATATTTTCTAAAATTAGATGATAGTAGTTTAGTTTTAAAAGATTACATCTTATAGTGTATTCATTATACCCTGTGCCTGTAAAGACTTATAATATTATATATTGTAAAAACTTTGTTAACACTCTGACAATATTTAACTTACACGAACAAAGACATTAAAGCAAGAATATAACTATCAATATTGCAAGAAATATTGCATCAATATGTGATCACATGTACAATCAATTATTGGGCATAACCAATTGGATGTTGTTGTTTTTTAAGCAGCCAATTTGGTACCGCTCTTAATTTCTACATCTTTGAAGGTGCAGAATGATTTACTATTGCCTTTAAGAATGACCTGCAGTTTAACACTAAATGTTTATATTTTTTTTCTTTTTTTATACATGTACTTATATTACAACCTCATAAAGTGAAACTCATAATAACCAGACAAACGAAGAAGCATTTCGAAAACGCATGCGTATAAGTCATTTTTTCTGTTTGTTTTTTTTCAAATGACACTTCATCAGATCAAACAAAAAGAACAACCCATAGAAATCAAATACGTAAAAGGTTTAGTTCTGCTTTTCCTCCCATCCCCCTTTCAGATATTTTTGTAGTATATTTTCATGACAATTTTAATTGACTGCTTTATGAAAATGAAATATTTTAATATGAGGAAAGATTCTGTTCAGCACAATCTCTGTGACATTTTTATCAAGCCAATAAAACATCAAATCTTAAAATCAACATTACTGATTAAGAAACAAAAAAATCAATGATTAAAAAAAATCAGTTGATTACTGATGGGCAGTAGTAACCAGTTGGCAAAATTGAATATATGCTGTCTTTATACTTAGTCCAATCTTGCTCCAAGTCGTCGGCATATAACTAGAATGACTTACGATAATAAATTTGCGTAAGCCTACCATAGGACCACACACACACACACACACACACACACACACACAAATGCCTTTTATCCAAGTTTCTCAGACAAAAAAGGCACAGGTATCTGGCAATATATTGTAGAGTTCTACAAGTTAATGTTATGTATACTCACCCACTTTGGCACTTTGACATTAGGTATATTTCATTAATTCTTGACAAGCATGTTTGGTGATATAACCAGCTTTAAAACACAAGATGAGGCACATTTGGCTTTAGAATACAAAACATACACTCATGCAAGTAGTTTATATACTAGTTTAGCCTGTACATGCTTGTGGAAATCCTTGTTGATCCTTTATTTCAGTCTGAATATGGATCCGAATTTTTCGGACATGTATATTTTCAACTGTTTGTTTATTTCCATGCGTAAATCCTTTCATATTGTGCTGAAGCATTATTGCACTATCTGAGCAAAGTCTTGTGTTTCCTTAGCATCATATAATTTCAATTAAATCCATGTATTTATCTCGAAATGTTAGAAATTGTTGTAAACACATTTCACTAGTTTTACATAGACGCCATGTTATTCGCAATACATTGTGGTATTGTTGTTAGTTACCAAGCGTAAGTCTACTATGTACAAGAGGAAAATCGATAATTTAAACCTGTCTAAGGTACATTATACTGTTATATAGTCTCTACTTTAAACCAGTAGCGTAGACTTTACCGAGATGGCCATTATTTCTTGTAAATTAGTCTCTGTAAATTCTCTAAGACTGCAACCAATTTTACGGGTGATCAACCATTTCTTTGGGTGCACTTTGGTTGCAAGCAGACTATTTTTTGGGTGCATTTACCTGCAACCATTTTCTGGGGTGATCAGTCATTTTTTGGGGTGCTTTTTGGTTGCGGTTGCAGATTTAGTATAAATAGGCTAGGATTGCCGCATTTCGGGGGGTCATGAGTCAGAATTTGTAACGTAAAGCTACGCTCGGTTAAATTCTCAGTAGTCTTAATACAAACAAGTTTACACTAAAAGTAAGCGGGCTATTTCATCTAGATAGACATTTTTATTCACTTTAGAGTTTCGATAAGCTGTTTCATTTATAACAAATATTTATACATATTTTATAATTGTCAGTGATAAACATTTCTGCTATTTTTATCACGGTTCACTGGTGTGCCATTTTGTTCTCGCGCATATTCTTAACTGTGGAAAGCCGTTTATGCCGTTATAAAAATTAGAAAGTTGACAGTTAGGAAAACATTGTGAATTATTTAAGTTTTAAGGCAACAATTATTAAGAATTGTTAACACAAGTTCTTAGTGATATTTCTGGTGCAAAGCAACTAGTTATATTAATAATAAGTACATTTGGTAATATATAATAATTAAAGAGTGAATTTCTCTTGTGTGAATTGCATGATTACATTATCAAATTTGGGAAGAACATTAGGAGTTGACATTAATGCGTTAGAAATAGTTCATGTTTTACTGTTGACCTATAATCGTTGAGCTTAGTGCTTTATTAAAAGTTATAAACTTAACAACGACTTTCTTCTTTGTGATGTTTTACTATAAATAATAGGAATAGTTTAATATAACCCTATGTATACTCAACGTAGCAGCAGCAGTGTCACATGTCCAAATCGTGACATACTTTAATAAGTCTTATAACTAAGACTTAGTATTTATTCGACTTAGTTGGCAACTTCATGTGCCCAGATTGTGACATATTGCGTTAGGTGTTATAGCCAAAAACATGGTGGAGACAGCAACGTCACGTGCCTAGATCGTGTCATATTTTATGGTATCTGTAGAAATTACAGTATCGAGTCCACGCTAAAATTATTTTTTAGAGGCAATAGAGAGTAGAGAGGCGACATGAACAACCCAATGCCAGTCGATAGTGAGAGCATAATCTCCTTTAAACCAGACGAAGAAGTTCAGGAGGCCAACGAACAACATGAAGCTTTGACAGCTGATGAAAGGTCAGAGGTAACGTCATTAATAAGCAATAGGTCCGATTCACCTGACTATGCGCAAGACAATAGTAGCGTAAGAGCTATTGGTCAAGTGGTTGAGATGGTGAGTGGCATGACAAGTCTCCTTAAAGAGGTTGTAAGTGAGCTTCGGGAGCTCAAGCAGCCACAACAAGTTGAGAGTTCAACCAAAACCAGAAGATTTGAACACAAAGCTCGGAATGATAGGGCTATGCCAGAAAATAGACAGTTGTCACCTAACGCTGAGTCATTCCAGCCCAGGGCTTATGGGACAGGTAGTAAGGAAAATGAATTATCAAACCAACAGTCTTTTAGGGGTCATAGGCCAGATTCAAACCTTACTGGGGCAATTGCGGGGACAGCTGTACCACCAATAAACGGTGACCCATACGTTAACCTGGTGAGAGATGAATTCCGTTGCCATGAAAACCAGCGTCAAAATAGAAGATTGCCTAGCAATGAATACTTTTATGGCCCACACAACATAAATGTTTATGACAGAAATGACAACCAGGCGTTTAACTCCCATATGCCAGATGTTAGATATAGCAGGGGCGATTTCTACAATAGCACCCACCCAACTACATGCACAGAGGTTCCCGTGATGCCAATCATGTAATATTTCCATCTTTCACTGGAAAGGAAGATTGGGTGGTTTGGATCACTCGCTTTGAAACGATTGCAGAGAGAATGGGATGGAATGAGGATGACAAACTAGATCAACTTTTACCGAAAGTGGAAGGTCAAGCGGCCGAGTTTGTTTTTTCACAATTACACCCGGCAGCCTTACGGAACTACAACGTGCTGAAGACCGAGATGAATAACCGATACAGGGTCATATAAACCCCTAAACTGTATGCCTCCAGGTTCAGTAGGAGATGTCAAAAGGTAGGCGAGACAGCAGAAGAGTATGCGGCAGAGTTGAAAGTGTTGTATGACAAAGCACATGGTTTCCGCGACCGAAAGACACGAGATGAAGACTTGGTCAGGCGTTTCTTGGATGGCTTAAGGGATGATGACATTCGGTTTGAGGTTGAGTACAACAAGGAACCTGAGACTATAGACGATGCGGTATTCCAGGTGGTGAGCTATATTCACACTCGTAATCTTAGGGACCGGAGGTCAAAAGAAAACATCAGATGGGCTAGCGAAGCAAGGATAACAACAGATGAAGGTGAACCTGGGAGAGAGATAAGACAAACACATGTCGAAGAACCTAAAATTTCGTACAAGCGGACAAATAAGGCACATGACACAGGGCTAGCGAAAGAAATGACAAATGATGAGGAGCAAAAGGCTATCTTAAAATCAATTTTACACCGGCTACAAAAGGTCGAAAATCATTTTGTCGAGAACAAGCCACGAAGACAAAACAAAGGCGAAAAAGAATGTTTTAGTTGCCACAAACTTGGACATTTTGCGCACGACTGCCCAGAGAAGTCAGACCGTCAGAATGACAAGGGTGGACACCAACAGAGCGACAAGACCGAGCATGAGAGAAAACCTTTAAACTACAAAGGACCGGCTGTTGTGGTTAAAGGGCGGTCCAACAGGATGTAGGAAATGTTGAAGGCCAGAACGAATTGAAAGCAAATGATTTTTTAGAGGCAACCTTTAAAGATAGCATTGGGGATGAACTCGAAAATCGAAGACCAAAGGAGATAGAGGATAAGACAAGAGTGAAGCGGTGTAGGGGAATGATTTGTGGGGTGTACATCAAAGGTTTGGTGGAAGATGTACCAATAGTATTCACTGCCGACACGGGGGCTTCGAGAACTGTCATATCCACGAAGGTATACAACAAGATTGCTGTCGAGAAACGGCCAAAGTTAGAGAGTCCATCATGCTTAATAGGCGCTGGTGGATTGCCGATCCAAGAGTGTGGGCAAGGACATTTCGTTATTCGCCTGGGGATGAACATAAGGTCCATAGAGGCTGTAGTTGCCGACATAGAGGACGAGGCATTGTTGGGTTATGGTGTCCTTGAGGGGGGTAGTCAAGGGGCTGACATTTAACTTAGCCAGAATAAGATCATCTTGGACGGCGTATAAATCCCTGGCTTTCAAGTAGGGCGAAGCCATACAATTAAGAGAGTAGTGATGGCTGACGATGCTCAAATTCCGGGTAAGACAGAAGCCCTCGTAGACGTGTACGTTGAGAGGAACGAAGGCAATGATCATGATCAGAATGGGAAGTATATTATAGAACCAACCCAACAATTTGTAGGAAGGTATCATATGTTAATGGCATCTGTGCTGGTAGACATCAATGCATCAACCACTAGCAAGGTAAGAGTTTTGAATCCATTTTCTCACACTGTGACTCTAAGACAAGACGCGGAATTAGGAAGGGCAGAGAGAATTGAACTTGTTTTGAATACCATCGCTGAAAGAGAAAACCCAAATGAACTAGTTAAGTAGAGTTGGCACCGTGCATAGGCAAGACAGTACTAGACGAATGCCATTCGAAGCAGCCGTCGAGAGCGGGGTTCCTTGGCACTTAAAAGAACTCTTTGACAAGTCAACACAGGGTCGATCAGAAGTCGAAAAGCAAGCCGTTGCAGGTCTGTTCGTCAAGTACAGAGACACGTTTTCAAAGGACATCGGTCTTACGTCTCTAACTGAGCACTTGATAGATACAGGGGATGCCAAACCGATTCGTCAAAGACCGAGACGCGTTCCCCTCGCTTTTGCGAAGGAGGAAAGACAAGCAATAGATGATCTTATAAAAAAAGGTGTGATCAGGGAAAGTACGTCGCCATGGGCCAGCCCAATTGTACTGGTTCGGAAGAAGTCCGGCGCGGTTAGGCCGTGTGTTGATTACAGAAAAGTCAACAGTTTAATCAAGCAGGATGGGTTCCCGTTGCCTCGCATTCAGGACTGTCTGGATGCGGTATCAGGATCAAGCCTGTTCAGCAGCTTCGACTTGACCAGCGGGTATTTTCAAATACCCCTGAAACCAGAAGACATTCCGAAGAGTGCGTTTGTGAGCAAATACGGCCAGTACGAGATGACAAGGATGCCCTTCGGCTTGTCAAATTCGGCTAGTACATTTCAGCGCACAATGGAGTTGGCTCTCCAAGGACTGCAATGGATTACTTGCCTTGTGTACATAGACGACATAATAGTGTTTGCCCCTGACTTTGAAAAACATCTACGCGATGTGGATGAAGTTCTTGGGAGGATCCGTGATGCTGGCCTGAAGCTCAAACCTGAGAAATGCCAGTTGTTGCAGACCGAAGTCATATTGTTGGGACATGTGGTGCCAGGCAAGGGGGTCAGCCCTGACCCCACTTACATTGCGAAGATAGTTGGTTGGCAAAGGCCTCAAAATGCTAAAGAAGTGAAACAATTTGTCGCCACGGGATCATACTATCGAAGATTTGTAAAGGATTATGCAAAAATTGTGCGACCACTAACAGATCTCACAAAAAAAGAAAGTCAGTAAATTTGGGATGCAGCTTGCGAGAAGGCTTTTAATAAAGTGAAAGATATATTGACAAGTCCGGATGTAATGGGGTACCCGTTAAACGACGGCGGCACATCGTGAGCTTAGCGCAAAACGGTCGTAACTGACATTTTTTTTAAAATGTTTTTTTTTTCATTTTTCCTATTATTTTTAAGGTGTCTTTTACCTGTGAAAAAATTAACATTTATATCTACACAGAAACCAGTTACAATAGTCAGATGGCATAAGGTGGTATCAGACTGCTTTAGTGCAAAACGGTCATAACTGCAGTTGCGACCGTTTTGCATAAAAAATAGATGTAAATGAACTGAGAGTGAAGCAACTAATTTTTATACGTATGACCTCATCACTGACATAAGTGATGATGTCATTGTATTTTGTTTATTTGACCTTGTCCTTACTGTTTGGTAACACATGGTGCTGGAAATGTAAGAAAAGGAAATAAATTGGCAAATGACTAAAAGCTACACATTGAAGTAGTAATTATACATGCATGTATCAAAGAAGAAGATAAAATGTATCTTAAAATTAAAAGATTTGCAATTAATTTGTGGATATATTTATTAATTTAGATAATTCTATTTGATATTCATTATTACCTGCATATTTATTATATGGATCCATCAGTTAAACTTCAGATTAAAGCAGATACATTTTGAATAAAAATATGCTTTGTATAAAACTGTATGTTTATAGGTCTGTCAGTTCAGACTTTTTATAATGGTAAACAACATGCTTATTTTGCACCCTAGTAAAGGATATACCTTATTCGAAACTTTCTTTACATACACAATTTCTAATGTTTAGAAAAAATGAACATAGTTGAAGGGACTCTTCATCAAGGGCAGGGTTCATTTAGAGGGAATGGCCGTCATATGTCCCATATGCTTTGACAGCTGCTTTTGAAAGCTACAATTACCCTCCAAGATTATGACATATCAACAGATAGTGGCATTAGCTTTAGACTTCTTGAACCAGTGTCTGATCTTATGATGAATACAGTTTGCTATGGTCTAGTGCACACCTTTGATAATTGTATAAATACAACCTCTGACAACTGCATCAGGGAATCGATTCTTTGGCTCAGTGGTTAGACCATTGTCGTGTGATGCGGGAGATCGAGGTTCAAATCCCATTCTAGGTTGTGTATTCTAAGATGCATTGCATCTTTCTGTTATGAACTTTCATGTTTGTAAGATGGGGGCTTGTCTTGGATGACCTATCCTATACTTCGTTATAAAAATTGATTCTAAAATAGAATCTTTCAAGATTTCTGTCTGATCCATTGATTTAAAAAATACACAACACCATTCGTCATCATGATGACTTTCTCAAGCGGGGATGTGCTATGGTCTCATGCACACCTTCAATAATTGTATAAATACAACCTCTGGCAACTGCACTGCGTCAGGGAATCGATTATTTAGCTCAGTGGTTAGAGCGTTGGCACATCACGCGGGTGATCAAGGTTTGAATCCCAATCTGAGTTGTGTATTCTAAGATGCATTGCATCTTTCTGTTATGAACTTTCATGTTCATAAGAAGTTGCAAACTTTTCATGGCTGATGAAGCAATAACAAAGGCAAATTGTGTTCTTGGTGTAGGTTCTGATTCAGATGACAGTAGCTACAGATTTGAAAAGCAGTTAGTCTCCAGATAATATAAAGTAAATTAGAATTAAAGCAGTTCTTTGTGACCTGGACAACAGCAGTAAGATCCTTAGATGTACTGGGAGTAATTTGTTAGATGACAGTATTTTCATTTTCAACACCTACAATAGTCTTTTCACTCTCAAAACCTGCATCAGTTTTCAACACCTACATCGGTTTTTCCACTATTAACACCTACATCTATCTTTTCACTCTTAACACCTGCATCAGTTTTCAACACCTACATCGGTTTTTTCCACTGTCAACACCTACATCTATCTTTTCACTCTCAACACCTGCATCAGTATTTTCACTCTTAACACCTACATTATACAGTTATTTCATGTGTGTTTGGGGAACAGTAAAAACTATTGTCCCGAGATTTCAGCGAAGGCTTTCGAACTGTTGCCGAGGCAATTAAGCCTTCGGCAACAGTTTGGAATGCCTTCGGGACAATAGTTTTGACTGGTCGCCTAAAACACACATGAAATAATTGTTTTATAACCTAATGCTCTATATAACTGTTTAAATACCTAATATTCTATACAATTTGACCAATTCAAGATTTTTTTTCACCAGTTGTCGCCTGAGGACTGATCATCGTATGTAAATGCTTGGTTTGTTTGGGCTAAAAGCGGTTACAAATCCGACACCAAACTTGGGTACAATAAAAATATGAAATGAAATTGAATGAACGTAAAGCGCCATCGGTATCCTTGAAAAACGTACATGTATTCAATTTTAGTAACTTTCACTTTATAACATCCTATTGTGCATCCTATTGCACACAATTAAAGCATATGATTGGTTCAAAAGTCAACTATGAAACAGTTCAAACTATTGCCCTGTCAACAGTTTGAACTGTTGCCTGGACCTGAATAAAGTGTTGCTGGCATACTTGAAAGATGGAAAAATACCAGGAAACAGGCAAAAATATTGAATTACAAGTTATATAAAGCGTTAGGTAATAATAGTATTTTCACTCTGGATCAGTATTTGCACCTATGTCAGTCTTTTCACTTTCAACACCTACATCGGTCTTTTTTACTCTGAACATCTAACTCAGTATTAGCACTCTCATTACCTACATAAGTATTTGCACTCTCAACACCTACAATGGTCTTTTCACTTTCAACACTCAAATCTGTATTTTCACTTTCAGCACTTACATTGGTGTTTTCACTCTCAACACCTACATAGTCTATTCACTCTCAACACCTACATTAATATAATACTATCAAGACTGCTAAATTGGAATCTACACCAAGAGCAAATTTTGCCTTTGCTATTGCTTCCTTTGCCATGTAAAGCTTTCAACTGTATTAACCACCAGACACTGGTTAAGAAAGGCTACAGCTAATGTCACTATCTGTTGTATTTTCATTGCTTTTGATAATGTTTTGTGTAATAGGCTTAGAAATGGCAGCAATGTCAAAAGGAGGGGGCTGTTTTAAATTTAGAAAGGAAGCAAGATGCCAAATAAAGTCACACAAATTAAAGATATATTTGTGTTCCTTCAGATATGCTGTGCCATCTGAAGCTAACATACCTAAATCATTTCTGCTGTGCGAGTCAAACAGATAACAACAATCTTCATTTTAAGGATGTTGGTAGAATACATGTAACAAGGATCAGAATTTCATGTAGCCAATAAACAACCTGTCATCACACGAGCTTTCATAAGAGAATCAACAGCATCATTTAAAGAATAGAATGGGGCACTAGTTGAATAAATCTGTAGGTGCAATGAGAGTGACTAGATGCTGTTGCAACTGTTGCAGGAATGTTATCAATGTCAAGGACACATAAAGATTATCTCCATTAATTTTGTTAAAATATAGTCAGTGTTTTCGGGTGCCATAATCTTAGAGGATATTTATAGCTTTCAAAAACAGCTGTCAAAGCATTTGTGACACACTGTCGGCCATTCCCTCTATAGGAACCCTGTTGAAGAGACCCCCCAACCTTGTTCATTTTTCTTAAATATTAGTTATTACACCATTTCTATCATTCTAGAAACAGTGTCATAATTTCTTCAGCTATTATTCTGGAACAATTGAGGACTGAGTGTGTACCAGTTCCAAGAGCAAAATGTGTCTGTCTTTGTCAAAGTGACATCATCCAGAATCAGAGAGCTCATCATACATTTTATCTCCTCCGTCTGCATGAGTAGCTTTGTCTAGTTCTGAATGCAACTCATCACAGGAAATTGTCTGCTCAGTTCTGTTCTCTTTTGCTCTCCTCTAAGAATGTGCATTTAGTGATCTAGTTATATTGATTGAAGGATATTATGTTGTTCATACTGTATGTTTTAGTAATAATATTTTAGCTTTACGCTGAATTTGAACAGCCATGGAAGAATATTACATTAAATAGACAAACAAACAAACAAAAATAGATAGGTGACAGACCTTTTATTGTTAGTTTGTTGTGTATACTGAAGAAGTACTTTGTGACTTCACTTGCATTATACAGAATGAAGTAAACATTGCAGACAATTAAATTTTATTATTTCATTGTTTTCCTGTGTTAGATATCAGCTTCTCAATGCTGGACATTACAGATAATCCATTTGTAACCTTAATTAAATGCAATATTTCTAAGTAATTATTATTCAAAAATGAAATAAGAAACTTAAAAAAAATTAGCAGTTAAATATAAACTTTCAAGGATAAAATTTCATTTCAGTTTCAGATACGACTGTTTTGCACATTTTTTTTTCAAACAATTTGTCATTTTCAGCGCAAAACAGTCGTAACTCAGATTTTCACAAACTTCTTGTTTAATACATAAATTAAATAAATATCAAAACTTTTAATATAAAATTAATTCAAAAACCTTCTTATTTGCAAAAGTACATGTTTTTCATCAAAATCTAAAGATAATGGTAAAGCTTTCTCACTCTCCTGAAAAGTTTTCAAAATTTCAGTTACGACCGTTTTGCGCTAAGCCCACGACATTCTATCTAGATGTAGATGCTTCGGGGCACGGAATAGGGGCCGTGCTCCAACAAGAACAAGGGTGTCGAGTGCGTGTCATTTCCTATGCAAGTAGGTCATTAAACAAGGCTGAACGCAACTATTGCGTTACCGAACAAGAATTGTTAGCCATTGTGTTTTTTGTACAGCATTTCAGACAGTACCTGCTAGGACGCAAGTTAAATGTCCGAACCGATCACAAGGCCCTGACTTGGCTCTTCAGCCTGCAAGAGCCTAATGGAAAGATTGCACGATGGATAGAAATCCTTGCTCCTTTCGACTTTAGCATACAGTACCGACCCGGAAGACAGCAGGGGCATTGTGATGCATTGTCCAGACGTGAGAACCCAAGAGATTGCAGTTGTAGTAGTGTGGACATGAGCGAGCCCCTTAAATGTGGCACAAGTGTCGCAGAAGAGCCACAGAAATGTTGGCTAAGGCAAATGCGGATACCTGTACTACCAAGGGGAACAAAACAGAAAACTTAAGAAAGGTAAATGAAGATGCCAGCACCTCAACCGATCACGGTAGTGAAAACAAGGCTAGTACAAAGGGGGTCGATAGAAACCGAAGAGGGGACAACTGGCTTAGTCTTCAGTTACAAGAAAATGTTGGCATAACACAGAGACAAGATCCTGATATTGCAATGCTGATCGAAACACTGGAAGCCGGAGAAAAGCCAACAAGCGAGGTCATGACGGTAAAAAGTCCAGCCGTAAGGCACTATTGGATACTCTGGGATACTTTGATCTTGAAGAACGGTGTACTGTACAAGGCATTCGACAAAAGAGACGGCACTGATAAATATATGCAGATGATCTTGCCACGTTGTCATATACAAACTATAATGCAACAAGCTCATGACTCACTTGTCGGAGGACACCTAGGAATAAAGACGACAAAAGCTCGCATCCATACACACTACTATTGGTTTAGAATGAAAGAGGATATAAGACTTTATATCCAACGTTGCGATGTTTGCGCGTGTAACGGTCTCATCCGCACACAGGGTTCAAACCCTAGTATCTTTGAGGGGCGCTGAGGCCTGTAAAGGCACAATAAATGTGTTTCAATGTCAAATAATGACAGAAACAAATAATGGCGCTAACCATGAACAAGTTTATTTCCAAGTGCAAATATTCAAAAATAAACATATGACAAATACAAATACATGAACGAGATAGAATAGTAGAACAATCATTTAGGAACAACCTAGTTACTTACACATACCTGTAAAGGCACAATAAATGTGTTTCAATGTCAAATAATGACAGAAACAAATAATGGCGCTAACCATGAAAAAGTATATTTCCAAGTGCGCATGTGTCCACGTGACGTAGTTACAGGTAAATAGTTAGAATATCATTGTCGTCTATTAAACTAAGCAAACATGTTAGTCAGTTAGTAACTAGTTAGACGGATATGTTCTAAATATGGTGTGGAGTGAGTGATAGGTACTGAATGTACAGTTTCACTGAATGAAAAATAATGTATGTATGTGATCGATTAATGAATGATAGTATAAATATGTATTTGTATACAAGACAAACAAAATAACAGTACATATGGAAGACAATAAAGGACATCACGATACAATAAATATACAAATGATAGAGTAGAGGAACCGACCCCTCGACATCCACCTCCCCACAGGAAAAGTCGTCCCGACTTCATACTAACTAATCAAGCAGAGTTTACTTAGTGACCAAACATTAGCTTAAACGAACAGTATACACCGTTAAGTCTAAATACTGTTAAGTTCTAACTACTTCATAGGAAACACACCTACATCTAAGAACTACTCATAGAACAACCAAATAACTTTCTGCTTAACGTCTGTCGGCTTTACCCTATTTACTAAATACGAAGCGGGGGTGCTTCATATGTTTCAAGCAATTATAACTGCTAAACGACGATATCTGCTGTCAAGCATAAAAAAATAGATAATGTCACGCGAAAGAGATTATCTATTATCACACTTATTACACTTAACTAAACTTATGAAATGAATTATACATAACATAATTGTATAATCATTGGGGAGCTATATACAACAAAAATAATATGGAAAACATCCATATCCATATAACATGTTATTACTTTATTATCTTTATATTGCCTCAGCGAAGGTAAGCATAAAATATGTATTAAAATATACAATACAATGCAAAAGAACACCTGAGAACATTTTACAGATTTAATCACTACATCTTCCATTGATCAGACTGCATCCAAGCTGGTTTAGCCCTGGAGCGAGTACCTCTTCTTGGACAAAATGGAGGTGCTGATGGATTCATTGTCGACTGTTTGACACGTCGTGCTGGGATGATGTATTTGTCTGTGCATGTCGGAGACCCGGATGTAGCACCATGTTTTGAAGTATCTGAAACAGAAGCATCAGGCTTATTAAAACCGGACACAGAACAATCGACTGAATTTATATCGGAAGAAACACTACTAGGGACTGAAACAGGAGTATTTTGAGCCACCGGGATATATCTGGGCCTTTGGATAGGAATCCCCATGAAGGGCAACAAAAAGTTCCGGTGAAGGAGCCTTGGAACACCTCTACCGTGTTCTCGCTTAACATGATAGACGGGAACATCAGTGTTTGGCTGGTCCACAACAATGTAGACATCCTTTTTTCCATTGATCAGCAAGCTTCTGTTTACCCCTAACGCCGAGATTCCTAACCAAAACCCGATCACCTGGCTCTAATTTTACTTCCCTTACCCGGAGGTCATATCGCTGTTTGTGCCGCTGACCTTGCCTTCTTGCTTCTTTGCTGGCAATCTTATAGGCAAAGTTTAACCTTCTCTTTAGACCAGATATATAGCTGGATTTGCCCTCGTTAGAAGGATCTTTGTCTGGTTCAATGCCAAGGAAAGCATCAACAGCTAACCGGGGATGTCTTCCAAACATCAGGAAATGGGGAGTAAATCCTGTAGTGTCATGTCTGGTTTAGTTATAGGCGTGTACGAGAGCCGGGACATGGGACTTCCAATCCCGCTTTCTTTCATCGTCTAACGTTCCAAGCATGTTCAAAAGCGTTTCATTAAAACGTTCAGGCATCCCATTACCTTGCGGGTGGTATGGAGTTGTTCTGGATTTCTGAATATTGACCAATTTACATAGCTCTTGAATAACAGCGCTTTCGAAATTTCTGCCTTGATCGCTACGTAAACGACTTGGAAATCCATAATGACACACAAAATTTTCAAAAAGTAGTTTGGCAGTAGTGTGCTGTTTGATTGCGAGCTGGTAAAGCTTGCGCAAAGCGTGGAAAATGGTCGGTTATGACAAGAATGTTCTCGTAACCACCAGTTGACATTTCTAAAGACAGAAAATCCATGCACACACGCTCCATAGGGTAAGATGATTCGACGGACACAAGTTTGGCAGCTGTACGACCTGGCGTCTTTCTGCGGATACAACGTGGACAAGTGCGAACGCGATGTTCGATAAACTGGTCCATCTGAGGCCAAAAGAATCTAGATTTTACCAAGAAATGGTTCGATCTCTTCCCTGATGTCCCGCTTCATCATGGAGTGCTGAAAACACCATGTCATTATATATAGAAGGAAGGACTAGCTGAGCTACAGGCGAGTCGTTCGTAGACCACTTACGAAACAAAACTCCATCCTTCAAGTACAAGGAATTCCACTCACGAAGGTATCTTCGCACAGCTTCTGACTCACAAGCCCGCTGTCGATCAGTTAGTCTATGCCCTGCTACAAGTAAAGAAATAATTCTATGTATAACTGGATCGCTAGCCTGTTCACCCTTCCAGTTAATATCAGAAGCTTTAGTTCCTAAAGGAATTTCATCTCTAGGATTGTTTTCAACAACTTGCTGAGATAAGGACACACATTCTACTGCAGCAGTGTTGTTTACCTTATGTGCCTGTAAAAGGGCTTTGACCATGTCAGTAAACAGAAATTCCTCCTAAGGATGAAGCCTTGAGAGAGCATCAGCATCTGAATTTACCTTGCCTGATCTGTACTGAATTTTCAAATCATAGGTTGAAAGAGCAGCAAGCCAACGATGAGACATAGCGTCAAGCTTAGCAGAAGAAAAAGCGTATGTGAGCGGATTGTTATCAGTTCTGAAGAGTGTATAATTACCATAGAGGTAGTCATGAAACTTGGAACAAACTGCCCACTTCAGAGCCAGAAATTCCAACATATGGGCTGGATAATTGCGCTCACTGTTGCGTAATCCCCGACTGGCATAAGCTATAACTCTCTCTTGTCCATCATGCTCTTGGAGAAGAACTGCTCCTAAACCATTATAAGAAGCATCTACATGGAGTATAAATGGTTTAGTGAAGTCCGCATAAGCGAGAATAGGTGGAGAAATAAGTTTCTTCTTCAATGTCTCGAAAGTTTCTTGCTGTTCTTGGCCCCATGTCCAGGATTTAACATCAGTTTTAGACCTCGACTTCCTTTTTCTGGTCTTATGGCCAACGAGTAGGTCATTCATAGGTTTTGCAATGCTTGCAAATCCTTTTATAAATCGCCGATAATATCCGGCTAGACCAAGGAATCTGCGGACATCTTCCGGATTGGACGGTGTTGGCCAGTTGGCTACATCTCTGACTTTGTCAAGATCAGCTTCAATGCCCTGATCACTGACTATATGGCCTAAATATTGAACTCTTGTCTGAAAAAATTCACATTTTGAACCTTTAAGTTTAAGGTTTGCTTGTTCTAAGCGTTGAAAAACAGCTTCAAGGCGTTTGAAATGCGACTCCAAAGAATCAGAAAAAATAAGGATATCGTCTAAGTAAATCAAACATTCTTTTAGGTGCAATTTGCCCATGCAACGCTCCATGAGGCGTTGGAAAGTAGCGGGCGCATTAGTAAGACCGAAGGCCATCCGATTGCACTCAAAGAATCCAAGAGGACCACAAGAGAAGGCGGTCTTTGGTTTGTCAGACTCTTTCATCGCAACTTGCCAAAATCCTGAACGAAGGTCCAATTTACTGAAATATTTAGACCCGACCAGGCAATCAATTGTCTCGTCAATACGAGGAAGTGCATAAGCATCCTGAACAGTATGACTATTTAAACGACGAAAGTCTATGCAGAAACGAAAAGTGTTTTTTTTTCCGAACAAGAACAATATTCGATGAAAATGGACTATTGGACTCACGAATAGCACCAGTGTCAAGCATGTCCTTAAGATGTTCACGTACCTCTTCATACATACCAGGAGGTATCCTTCGATGTGCCTCTTTGAAAGGAGTGGGATCACTTAACTTGATCTCATGCTCAACAAGAGTTGTACATCCCAAATCAGTAGGTCCTCATGAAAATATATGCTTCCATTTATTTAGAAAATCCTTTGCTCTAGCCTGCTGAGAGTGAGTCAAATGTTCTGTTAGTATAGAAATACCAAGTTCCTGTAGAGACTTCTCATGGTTGTGATTTTTGTCAGTACCTCCTTCAAAAGGGTCAACACTACGAAGAACATCCACATTATGTAGTTGACAAAATGTCTGACTATGAGTAATAAACATTGGTCTGGCAGATATATTGTATACCCTTACTGGTATACGTGAAAAAGTACTGTTTGGTTTTACCTTCACAACTCGAGGGAAAATCTTCAACGTAGAACAACCATCAGCTTCCGTGACTCCAGTAGTCATGGAGCCAACTGCTCGAACTTTTCCAATGACAGTTCGTGACTCCCAGGGTTGTACAACAACATCTTTCTTGTTTAAGGATGTTACGGGCACGGTATGGCCTCCGGACAAGGAATCAAAAGCATGCTGAAATGCTGTTGGTACCCTGTTACTACCTTTGGAACCAACAGATTGAAAGTATTTAATAACATTGGTACCAATAATTAAAGGAACTTGACTGGAGTATCTAGTATCTGGTACTATCAGTATAGGAACAGAGATTGGTAAACACGATTCAAAAGATGGCAAGGGAACATCAAGTAAAGCATACCCTAAATATGGAAGAGAAGAGTCATTGGCACCTCTGATATCTAAACTGAAATCAGATAAACTATTCATATCTGGTCTAGAGTCAAGAGAAAGAAAAATGCTCTCTGCCAAAGTAGTAATCATAGAACCAGTATCGACTAATCCTATCATATGGGTGCCGTTAATAACAACCTCGGCTTCATTAGCATGTCCAACAAGAGGTATTTGCCTAGGGCTACTTGGAAGATTCTGACCACCTATCTGCCCTTCGATGGTGGTCCTTCGGAGTTTAAATCCTGTTTGGCAGGCTTCTTCTCCTCCTCATCTTTTGATTTCTCTCTGTCTCTATCTCTGTCTCTCTGGTTGTTCCATCTATTAGAATTACCTCTCCATGATCCTTGTCTGTTGTCACTACTTTCCCTGTACTTTTTCAATTCTTTCTCAAAACTATCTAACCTAGACTGCATTTTTCCCATCTGTTGAGTGAGTTGTACTAGTTGTTCCAATACCTTTTTCTCAACAGTTGTCGAAAGACTATGTGCATCAACATTGACAAGCTGACTTTGAACATCTGGTTTCAGCTGTAATCTCTCAGTACTAGCTGAAATTTTGAGATCTTCTTCCATAGATCTTAACTCTCTTCTCAACTTATTAAAGTCTATCTCTTTCTCAAACTTGTACCTTGACATATTTCTTAATTCTGGATCTCTAAGTCCCGACCATAAGCGGTTTTTCAACATAGCATCACGACTTTGCTTATCAATAACACCAGGTACTCTACTTAACAATCTTTCCAATCTCAAGCTATACTCAGTAACTGATTCACCTGCCTTCTGACATTCACTATAAAATTGCTCTTTTAACTTTTCAGTTGATCTAACATTTCCAAATATGCCATCCAGAGCATTTAAAATCTCCTGAACAGAAACAAATTCACCCAAATGTAATAATGCACCTCGAGCAGTACATTTTAAAGACCTTCGCATGGCCTCTCTTATGGTATGCAATGGATAGACTTGTTCTGACACCAAACAATTGGCATCGTGGCGCCATACCTCATACTGGTTAAGAGACTTATCATCACCAGAAAAACTTGGCAACTTGGGAACCCGTGGTGTGCCTGAATAGAAATGACTGTCAGATGAAAGACTAGGTGGTGGAAAGGGAGGAGGTCCACCAGAATGTGGCCTTTCTGGTATAGGAGGAGGTATCTTCCTCTGTGGTACAGGTGGTAGGTCTGGATATGAGCGTTTATTATATTCCTTAATAGGAGTAGGTGTCACATCAAATGTGATAAGTTGATTAAGCCGTGGTGTACTAGTCAATTCCTTCACCTCAAATCTTCCAGATTTTCGCAACTGTGATGCGAAGTACTCAAGGTCTGCATCAGAATACGATACAGATTCTGTTACACCTTCAGCCATGATGAACACAAAGTTGAATATAAGCTCAGTTCACTAGAAATAGTAATTATTTCTCAACACATCAACAATCAGGTTAAGTACCAACTGTCACAAGTTTTACACCATAGAAATAATTAAATAATTATTTACTATTTTGACATTTTAGTGTCAACAATACCACACTATGAATTTAAGTCCAATTCGGTTTCAAAATCTCTTCTCTGGAAGTTTTTTTTATAGATTACACTCAAACCTTTCCTATACAATCCAAGTCTGTACTGCTTTCCTGCTAAGGTCCACAAATACTTACCACTTCACCAGTTCAAAATTTCACGTAAACTTATACCTCTAACTGTGAACAGTTTATTTCACAGAAATAAACATTTCACAATTTTTCAGCTCAACTGTCTGAACAATATTTCAAAACAAAACAGGTGTAACTTTGCACACACAAAATTACAAAACAGTCACAAAATATTCACTACTCCAGCAGTTAATTGCTGTACTCTTTATATTCTCAATACAAGCAGTACATCACAGCTTTTGTAAAATAACTGTCTTACCAAAACTTTGTTTACAAAACAAAATTGGTAAGAGTGCATACAGTGTTTTAGAAAGTGATAATAGGACTGAGGGTAGTTGAAAACTGCTTATATCCACTACAATTACAGCTCACATACACCTATATTTTCCAACTCATAAACAACAGCACTAATTCTCAACACCAACAACCTTTTTTTTTTTTTTTTTTTGACAAAAAAAAAACAGTTACAAACAAAGAATAAAGACAGCAAAGGTTATAAATATAACACTAAATAACACTGAATATACACAAATGATAATGATGTGTTTTGTGTTTAAATTGATTTATATAGATGGATTTGTGTGTTTGTTTTTAATGCTAATGATTATTAACTTTAAACAACTGTGCTCACCATTACCATGTTAATATTCTACCGCCAATCCCCTTGTGACATGCACTGTGATCATATGGAGTCGACTTAACTTCAAATGTTTCTTAAACACTGATGCAGATGTAAACAACAACCTGAAATATTATATCAAAATATGAAATTTCAAATTTTCAACAAAATAAATACAAGATGTCACATTCACTGATTTATGAAAGAAATAATATAAGATTATGTCACTAATTAACAGTTTTATTTAAATCTGTCACAAACAGTCCACTTCGCACTCTGATAATGAAGATGATCCCCTTGAAGTTGTTGTAAAATGAAGTTGTCAAATTTGACAGATGTCAAAATCAAGTTTTACTCCATCGGAAACGTGCGTAATTTCAAAAGTAAACGTTCCACCTGGTAGAATCCACACGAAATTGATGTAGAATAATCAAATTAGTTTATTGAAACCTTTAACTGAGCTCAGTGCTGCATAATAAAATCGTAATAAAACAAAATTTTCGCGTTTTTTTTTTCTGTGTTCAATGTTTATTTCCGGGTTCTCCTTTTTAGAGAGTACTCTTCAACTTTCGTTTTCCAAACAAGGCTCGCAGATGCTCCGTCCTCAAAACTTTTCGTACCCAATGATTCGCCATCAACAGAAATCACCAAGGTCCACACTGGCCACCACTGTAACGGTCTCATCCGCACACAGGGTTCAAACCCTAGTATATTTGAGGGGCGCTGAGGCCTGTAAAGGCACAATAAATGTGTTTCAATGTCAAATAATGACAGAAACAAATAATGGCGCTAACCATGAAAAAGTATATTTCCAATAAGTATATATGCAAATATTCAAAAATAAACATATGACATATACAAATACATGAACGAGATAGAATAGTAGAACAATCATTTAGGAACAACCTGGTTACTTACACATACCTGTAAACACTGCAAAAAATACATCAATATACGGAAGTGTACGGTCCCGTATTTTTTAGATATACGGGCATATACGGGACGTATTCGCATAATATACGGACATAATATACTAATCCGTATTCGGAACATCGGGTATACGGGAACTCCGTATATTTGTCATACAAATACGGATTTCCGTATTCTTCCAATATACATGTATGTATATGTGTCCGTATATTTGTAATATACGCTCAGTACGAAACCCGTATTTCAGCCATATACGGGCTATAACAACATCTAGTTTACCAATATACGGACTTGTATTTTTATAGAATACGGGAAAGCTAAAAATCGTACATGATGCATATACGGATTATGCATACAAGTGATATACGACGAATATACGGAAATGTATTTTCATAGAATACGGAAATGCTTAAAAGCGTATATGACACAAATACGGGGCAAGAATACGGACTTTGTATACTGTAGATATACGTAGGAAATACGGAATTGTATTTTCAATGAATACGGGAAAGCTAAAAGCCGTACATGACACATATACGGACTTATTATATAACATGTACGGATCAAGAATACGGACATGATATATTACAGGATACGGGAACCAAATATAGACCGATAATTTTCATGTACAGGATGTGCGGGATCATTATATGTAGTTACTACTCATTTCTAGAACGGACTAGTTAAGATCCTCATCGTATCTACTTGAAGCATACGAAAAAATATAAAAACCTGCAATATCTGAGAGAACGGTAGGAATCATACCTTTTTTAAATAGATATACTGACAGAAAGTTTACTTTGGCGTACACGAAATATGCCATAAGCATGATAAAAATTAACTCAGTAACTTATAAAGGATGAGGATGTGCACAAACAAAAGTAATTCAAATTAGTTCTGAATTTAATGAACAGCTTTTTATGAACAAGTTTATTAATAAATGTAATATGATCATAAAAGAGTAACAATCAATAATAAAACCAAACATATTGCAATGATAAGAACATAACTGAAATCAATCTTGAAGTTATGCAAACAATGACTGGTGAACCTTGGCCACTCGGAAACATATATTCAAATTACAATAACATCTGTAATATCAAAGATTTGTCAGCTCATGCCATTGGTACTGTTTCATACGTTATCGTTAATCAATAGAAATCCAAGTATCACTGTATTTGTATGTAGTCACGGGTCATTGTTTAGCTGTATAACATATAAATGAGAAATATTTTTAAAAATCTTATAAAACTATGTGGAAGTGGCATTTTTACATGCTACGATCACAGCTTATATATAAGACCCTGTTTCACTTGCACAGATAAACATATTTAATTTATAGGATTATTGTGAGTTATTTCACTGTTTCTAACAAGGACATACATTTACAACGTGCATTTCATAAAGTTTTATTCTTTTTGTTCTTTTATTCTGCTTCATTCTCTTGTGGCTGTGTCTTTTTCTGGGACTCGTGCAAGACTCGCATCTGCTCCTGCAGCTCTGCAATGGCATCATGAAGGTCCATTTGTCTGAAAATACAAAATGATAGTATTGATTTTGTATTTTAATTAATTTTCAATTATTACTTTTAAACATTTACTGTCCGTGTTTGATCACTTTTGCATAAAAAAATTGTATTACCTATTCCGAAATTGTTATTGTCATGGAAAGATGCTGGGATGATTAAGAGTTGCATATTTCATCAATTAATTACGCTCATTCTTACTTTTTTGTGTGTTTTACAGTTTTACATAGAATTATTTTTCACATGTTTAAAAGTTGCGCATGCGCATTTTGCAAAAAACATGGTGTGCATAAAGGTAAGGAAGTATGGATGTATAAAGACAAATAAGAAGTAAGGATACATGAAGATAAGTAAGGATGCATAAATATCAAAAGTAAGGATGCGTAGAGATTAGTAAGGAGAAGTAAGGTAAATATAAGTAAAGCGAAGAAAAGATAAGTAAGGAGAAGAAATTTAAATATAACTGCCATTATCATTTTCATACATATTGAATATGTTATTTATTTAATTCTTCGTCCTACATTTCTCTGAAAAAAAAATGAATTATATACCGCTACTGAGTGATGCACGTGACCTGTCGAAGCACGTGAAGGGATGTTATGTTTCATAGAAGACGGGTAAAAAACATATTTTTAATCTATATTCCAGTAACAAATTCATTAGTTATATTACATTGAAGAAAATATATTTATGAATGCAAAAAACGGGAACAAAGCGTATTACTTAAAGAAGCTGAAAATTAAAGAGAAATCAAAATATCATGAGAAAAAAACAACAACAACATAATTTAACGCCTCTATACACCTTCAGAATGGAAGAAAAATGTTGTTGACCTAACGGTGTGCAAACTCATGTCCTTCAAATCAGTAATTCTTTTTTCGCTAGGTATACCACTGAACCACGGCACTATTAATTTCTAATATACATTATTAACGTTATGCCTGTGATGATCTGTGAGTCAGTCGCGGGACGGCATAAAACGCTAACACTATAGAATAAGGAGAAAAAAGCTAAACAGACTTACGAATAAATTTTGTTATTATGGCATAAGTATTCACTAACTTGATAAACACTTTTTCCGTAACAGGCCAAGTGTATCATACAACATCTAATCAACACCTTTATTAATGATATGGTAATTTGGTTAACTCCCATCTTAAGTTCTATAACAACATCATAATCAAAACTGTTTTTGTTGAAATTTTTCCTTTAATTTATAGGAATAACTTTGATAAATTAGGTCCCCCAAAACAATGTCCCTAAATACAACGTACCGAACTCAGCAGTTATTTGTTCGTTGTTTTTTTATATGTATTATCTGATTTTTCCCTTTATGAAAAAAACTGAAGTAATTTCTTGTTCCGGGGTCATTTAACTTTTGTTTCCGACTACAAAGCATTTGATATACCCCATGTAAAAGCCTTGATAAAAACATATATTGTTATGTTCTGTTCTGCTTAATATGCTATATACACTAGTTTATTGATTAGCGTTGTGAGTTCTTAGCGCCGATGAAAATATTTATTCTTATCAAATTATAAAAACTTTTTAGTGTATGTACATGCGTTGTCAATTACAACAATTCTTAAGTCAATCATATTAAGGAACTAGGAACAGGATGTTACACATTTTACAATTTCATTTCCAATGCGTCTTATAGAATCATATTTCGTCTTTTTAATTAATAAAATCTTTAATTTTCTTAATTTTGATTTCGATCATGAAATAGTTAATTATCTAATTGCCGACATTTGTGAATGTTTAAACAAATAATCAATTATCTATCAGGGCTTATACACAGAATTATTCAGTCTCACTTACCTCTTAATATGCAAATGATTTACCGAAATATCGGTAAAATAATTTAATAGTGAAAAAAGAAAAATCGGTAACAATAGGAATACTGTATGTACCCGTGTAAAGGTGATAAAGTAGGTGTGAAAAGGCATGCTGGGGTACACTGCTGATCATAGAAAGGTGCTAACGACACGTGTCGGTCGTTAGACAGGTTATTAATTTGTCTCCGCAGGTAATTATATAATTTGTGTTTGTCATGCAATTTTCATTATAAAAATTATTATAGCTGACTCTAAAATTTTATAATCATAGTTACTTTTTTACACTTAAAATGACGCCGAAGGAAGTAATGTATTCAATGGTTACAGCTAGATCTTTGATTTAAATCGGTTTATGATCTAATAACGGCAATGTATTAAAATGAAAACACATTTAAAATATATAAAACTTTTACAATATACCGCAACACATCAATACTCGATACATCAATAACTAATCGTAGCTTGTCATTTGATATAATATCTAAATATTTTTCAAAAGAAAATTCAGTTTAATATCTGCAATACGAATTTAATTTTGACGTTGAACAAAACTTTACCGAACTTACCAACACCCGTTTAAAAACGGAAGCATACAAAAATCATCATAAGCCATTCATTGCAGGGCATGATCAAGCATTTAATTCCAAGCATGAGTTTAGTAAAACTGAAAAGTATTATACAAAAACTTTGACTTACCTCATCTTACTTTCAAAACGACGAAGACTTCAAAAAAAGGCAATTTTTGAGACATGAATTGCTGAAATCTGCTTCCTCCATTTCGCGCCCAAAGAAATGATTGGATAGGTGAACACAAGTTATACTTGATTGGTGCAATCTGATCACATGAAATAAATCCACGCTTCCTTTGATTGGTGGGATTGATCACATGGAATAAACCCACGCTACCTTTGATTGGGGCGATCTGGTCACATGGTATGTGCCTTGTTACACTGACTGGTACTGTATATTTCTCTTTCTCGTCTTGGGGAACTATTTTTTTATAATAAAAGAGAACCAATCTAGTAAATAAAACTTGATGAATATGGTTTTCTTGGTTGATGTTGTCGCCAAAATACCCTGGTATCTCGATCCACCTGCGCAAAAATCATTATCTTGTACGGCTAGTCTTGAGAAAAAACAACAAAAAACCTATCATCGCAAATAATAAAATAAAAACGAAGACTTTAAACACCCCTGACTTTGTGTGATGCCTAAACAGGGACATTCATGATAACAAATTATCTCCTTTACTCAGAAAACATCAAAGGTAGACCAAATAGCACTTTGGTCCTTTCAGTTGAAATCCTCTGCTTTTATCCTTGTTTCTAACTGTAAAGGTCTTGACTTTTAGTTGTGAAAATTGTCACTTATATTTTAAATAAACAGTTAAGATTATCAAATAACAAAGATAATGGTGTTAACAAAACACTGCTAAATTTATTGTGTAATCTGACTACCACTGTTGCAAATAATTAGGTTTAATTATCACCATATCAAAAGAGAAAATAGCGATAAAAGCAGAGGAATCCAAATGGAAGGACCAAAGTAATATCAGAGAGTATTCAGGGTAGATAATCAACTAATGTCCCCCATTATGATAATAACTGAGTGAACCTCTTTAAATATAAACTGTTAGCCTTTAAAAAGCTGTTTTTAATGTATGAATATTGATCATTACCGAAGATCTTATATCTGCTTCTGAAGTTTTAGCCCACATATAGACCGTTCCATAATTGATAAATTAAACGCCGCCGTCACGTGACTGTCCGCCATTAAAAGGCTGCTTAACTTCGCTGCGATGCCTAAGTCCCGTAAAACATTGTATAACTTTAACACATTTCAAGGTGACATGCTGTCTTTTATCGCGTGAATTCTGTGACATCATTTTATTGCATTATTATTTCTTTTCTGTTTGTTTTATTCCTGACTTGAATATATTATTAACTTCAATTATTAAATACATAAAAGACGGTGAAAAAAGACCAATGACTGTTCAAAATTAAAAATTGAGTTGTGTAAAACACATATAACTGTTCCTTTTCAAAAGTTGAAAATATGATTTCAATTACTTGAACACCTCTGAAAGTTTACAAAATGGACAAAATTAAACATTTCGCTCATCAACCGCATGTTGATGTAGAATGTTAACATTAAAAATTGTTTTATTCTATGATACAGTTTCAAACAATACTTGACAATAAAAGTGCATTATTTAGCGCTTCTGTTATTATCACACTCTTTTGTCTTTCGCGGTGTCCTGTGGTGAAGGGATGTGGTTACGTAATATGGGGGTGACATACTGGCTTTGTTTTGATAAGTCACCGTTAATTGTCTTTGTCGGTGTTCGTAAAACACTTAAGTAACAAAATTTGCTCTTGAGAAAATGCCTGAAGGCTATAAAACATGGTCTTTATTTGTTCCTGATTGTTATATGAAATTTAGCATCTACTGCTGAATAGACCTTTTCTCTAATATTTATTTCTTGCATTTCGGATTTTTTTTTTTTTTTTTCTTTTATTGGAAGGTGTTAATATGTACAGCATTCGAGTTTGTGTATGCAGAAAAAAAATAATAGCTTCAATGCACAAACGTACGTTTGTAAGATATTGATCTTACAAATAATACGTTTGCTTTTTTTCTCTTCTTATTTTAAATATTATTGTTGATGATATTTCTTGTACTACGGGAAACGAAATTATTATGACACCCATGTAACTGTACGCTTTTATACAGATTTCTTTTTAAGATAGAAACATGTACTTCTTATTTTTAAAAGCAGTTTTTCGTGAAATTTTGATAAAATAAAAAGAATTGATCTACCGGAGAATATCACAAGAGCTTAATTTAACAGTTCGTCAGATTGAGATGTTATCTATGATTCATCTAAGTAAATTGTAACTGTAAATTGATTATTCGTTCTATGTATTAATTGATAATTGATATCTCATAGCAAACAAACGTTTTGTTTATTGTTATAACATACAGCAAACTGGTTAAGCTAGTTTAATGTTATGAAGCTGTTTAACTTTCTGAAGCAAAATTTTAAATGTATTACTGGCTTAAATTTCTTTCCTGTTTATAAGTAATCATGTTTCATCATAGGTGAAAAAAGATGTCTAACCATAAACATGACATTTTAGATAAATTAGATCTACATGTTCGATGTAATCAAAGCAAAGGCAAACTAATTATTTCAACAGAAGGTCTTTTTAAGAATAACTGAACCTGCTACTTGTTTTTACTTTTTAAAAGTCATCACAGTTTAGCTCTGTTTCTAAAAGACAGAAGCACAAGCAGACCTAAGAGCACATTAAGTATAAATAATATCATCATAGAAAACCTACTTTAAATCGCAATGTTGTTTTAAGACAACAAAGTACATCACTGTTACGCAATATTAGATCAGACAGCAAAGAAAATTTTAACAAGAGGCTAAAAACTTGAAAACCCTGCTGTGAACTATGATCCATATCCGGCTTTAACAATCCAATACTGGAATTTGGTTAAGACAATAAAGGACATCACTGATCACCTTGGAGATAAAAATTAGAAAATAGACACGGGCAGACTAATTAAAGTTAAGTCGGTTTCATTTTAATTTCGTTTTCAAGTTTAAGACGCCCGCATCGGATTATGATTTATATCCGGCATAAAATCAAGAGTGGAATTTAGTTTTGACAGACCCCCCCCCCCCCAAAAAAAAAAAAAGAAAGAAAAAAAAAAGGAAAAACATTATTACGAAAAGAAAACATTTTGCTATATAAAGATCCTTTGTTTCAACTAGTCATTATAACTCTATATAACTGTAACTGTGTAACTATGACCAATATTATATTCGTATTTTCAAATATACGGAATGCCGTATTCGAGTAATATACGGACTTGCAAGCACACTCCTGTATTTGTAAGAATACGGGATGCCGTATTTTAGTAATATACGGACTTATTATGACGTTCCCGTATTTTAGAAAAATACGGACACCGTATATCTAGTTTTCCGTATTTTGTAAGTATACGGAACACCGTATTTTGGTCATATACGGATTTGCTGAATATACGACCCCGTACACCTCCGTATTTTATGTTTTCCGTATTTTTATCCGTATATTAATGATATACGGAATTCTGTACACTCCCGTATATCTACATATTTTTCGCAGTGAAAGGCACAATAAATGTGTTTCAATGTCAAATAATGACAGAAACAAATAATGGCGCTAACCATGAAAAAGTATATTTCCAAGTGCGCATGTGTCCACATGACGTAGTTACAGGTAAATAGTTAGAATATCATTGTCGTCTATTAAACTAAGCAAAACATGTTAGTCAGTTAGTAACTAGTTAGACGGATATGTTCTAAATATGGTGTGGAGTGAGTAATAGGTACTGAATGTAGAGTTTCATTGAATGAAAAATAATGTATGTATGTGATCGATTAATGAATGATAGTATAAATATATATTTGTATACAAGACAAACAAAATAACAGTACATATGGAAGACAATAAAGGACATCACGATACAATAAATATACAAATGATAGAGTAGAGGAACCGACCCTGCGACACGCGGCAAACAAGAAACCGCAAAAGCCACCAAGAGCCCCACTTGGTAAGCTCGCTGCAGGAACACCATGGGACCTTTTAGCTGTCGACTATGTTGGTCCATTCCCAGTTACCCCTCGCAATAACAGATATGTATTGGTGCTGACCGATCACTTTTCAAAGTACGCAGAGGTCATTGCTGTGCCCAATCAATAGGCAGAAGAATGTGCTACACGCATACTGAATGAGGTCATTTCAAGATGGGGTACGCCTTTGGTGCTTTACTCTGACCAAGGCCCTACGTTTGAGAGCAAAGTATTTAAGTCCTTGTGCTCTATGCTGCAAATAAAGAAGTCAAGATGTAGTGCCAGGAATCCGAGGGGTAACGGCCAAGCTGAAAGATTTGTAAAAACACTAGTTGCGATGGTTAAATCATATCTTATCGGGGAGCAGAATCAATGGGACCTTAATTTAGGTTGTCTGGTGGGTGCATATACGTCAACACCCAACGAAGCCACCAAAATGTCTCCAAATCTACTCGCCATCGGCCGAGAAATTCGTATGCCAGCGGACTTAATATTTGAACACGTTAGTGAAGTGGATCAAAACACAGGGAACCTCTCAGGCTATGTCATTGGCCTCAAAGAGAAAATGTTGCGCGCCCATGAGGTAGCAAGGCGACACCTTGGCTTGAACGCAAAAAGAAACAAAGAAATATACGACGCGAAGATGTTTTTTACAGATTACACTGTCGGTGACCTAGTTTGGTACCTACATGTACGGAAAGCCGCAGTACACCCCTGAATGACAACTATAATTTCCTATATAAATCTTATTGCGTTATACTACGTCGTTTTTTAATAAATGTCGATGGAGAAGTATCCTGTCACTTTGTTATACTTCGTGCTACCGTAAATTTTGACGAAGGAGTACAGTATCTCAAGTACAATAGTACAACACCATCCATTGTTTCAACGAAGATGTATCTATATTCACAATACACCAAGGCTTCTTTTATACTCCGCCGAATTTTAAAGCTGCGAAGCATCATCATACTATAATACTAATACAACGTCGTATATATGTAACGTTGTTGTATTTTACTTCGTCGAAACTTTCTGTCGGTGGAGAAGTATCAATCCAATCAGAATACTTCGCCGTTTTTTCCATCATCCAATCAAAATACCTCGCAAATTTCCATAAACCAATCAGAATACTCTGCCGATTTTTAAAAGCGAAGTATAAAATTCATGATATCGCAAGAAACGTTACCTCGAGGGATTTTGCGATAGACCGGCGGAAGGAAGTAGCCGATTTGTTTACCGGAAGTAATTCACCGGAAGTATTGACTTTTGGCAGTAATAATTTATACACAAAATATAAATTTTTAAAATTATCTAGGTATCCCTTTGCCAGTGTTGCAACTCGGCGACTTGAATACTAGTATTAAACAAAACCTCTATTTCAGCAATTTGGTGCAATTTTGAATGCTTAAAAAAGTCTATAAAGCTTTAAACTCTTTAAATTTTGTAAAATGTTTCTGTTAAACAGTGATTACCTCTAGATACGCTTAAACTTACAGTTACTGGTCTCTGACTTGCACTGAGTGATAATCAACTTGACGGTGCTTAGAGCTAATTAATTCGTTCAAATTATCCTACGATAAACAAAAACAAGTCTCTGCGAATTTCGTTAAATCCCCCGTGGTAACGTTTCTTGCGATGTCAATACTTTATTCTTCGCTGTATTAAAAAAAGGTGGAGTATTCAGATTGGATGAAGGGGAAAAAAGCGAAGTATTTTGATTGGATTGATACTTCTCCACCGATAGTAAAGTTCAAGGTATTATGATTCGACGAAGTAAAATAGAACAGCGTTTAAAATACGACGATGTAGCATTCGGCGGAGTATAAAAGAAGCTTTGGTGTATTATGAAGATACTACTACGTTGAAAAAAGCGGATGTTGTTGTACTATTGTACTTGAGATACTCCTTCGTCAAAATTTACGGTATAACAAAATTACAGGATACTTCTTCATCGACATTTATTGGAAAATACGTCATAGTATAACACAATAAGATTTATATAGGAAATTATAGTTGTCATTCGGGGGTGTACTGCGGCTTTCCTTATACATGAGACCAAGAAAGTCGGAGTTGCTCCGAAACTTGAAAAAACATACGATGGCCCTTATGTGATCAAAGTGAAGCTGTCAAAAATAAACTTTGCCCTACAACTTGATGGCAAGGGGACGGAAAGAATCGTTCATCATAATAAGCTTAAGCTGTACGAAGGAGTGAACCCGCCTAGATGGGCCAGACAACTAGTGACAAAATTTAAGGACAAGCACGGTGAACAGCACTAGTTCAGTCGGTGCATATTTTTTATTGTGATCGAGCATGTTGTATGTGTTTTACAATCCGTGTTGATTTCTATTTTTTGTTTTTGTTTTGTAAACTATAATAAATGGTAGATGATTATGGTTTTGCAGTGTTGTTTGCTCATATTAATAAATCTTCTGAAATGTGAATTTGTTTGTCACTTTGACGTGATAACGTTTTTTGTTTAACCTGGAGAAAAACCGTTGCCTAGCAACAGACATAGAGATATTTATTGCAGACGGGCATACTGCCTAAAACTATTACAGGTGTTTAATTAGAGATGACCTTTTGTAAAGCAAAATCTGTAATGAACTTATGGTCGCATAGTCAAAAGGCATACATTGTGCTAGTGGTAGGTCAAGAAGCGTGGTTAGCCGAGAGAGACTAATCAGATTTTAGTGACAACTAGTGTTTTATTGCGCGACATTAGGTTATTTATGAAATCGCATTGAGTCGATAAAAGTTGCAGTTTTAGACTTAGTACATACTTAACTTTGCAGCAAGCGGATGCCGCCGAAAAAAGCGTTACTCGCTCAAGCTCCAGACTCACCAGTGACCGTGAGGGTAGGGGTGTCAGCCGAATTCTTAGAGCCTCTTATTCTGTGTATTCTGCAGGCAGGGATGACGTTGTCATTGTATAGAAGACGCGGAAGGGCTTACCAGTGCAAGCATTGTTACAAGATCGATAGAAGAGGGCGTATGATTTCACACATCCTTAAGGACCATGTACCGATTTCTAGGGCACCGTACCATTGTACTTTCTGCCTCTTCAGATGTACAGACAGGCAGTCTCTCTAGAACCACCTCACGCGTTACTCGAGGCACAAGGAGAAGGAGGTACTTATGGAAGTCCCAGATTACACTGACGTTCTGGTGAAGGCCTCAGAACCTTATTGGGTAGGAGACGAAGATATGGCTCAGCTCGGTCAGGAAGAGTCAGCACGATGGTATGCGAGGCAGAGTAAGGGAACACCCGAGGGTAACCCAGGCGACAGTGAGGGCCTCTACGAAGACGATGAAGATGTGGTCGTTGCAGACGGTAGAACTCTTCCACGGTGGCTGGTCACAGACGACAACCACGACCTTGCTGGAGCGCCAAAGAGAATGACCAGTAACATATCATGTGCGGGACAGGCTCAGACTCTAGCAGCACAGTTCCCGTCCTTTCCACAGACACAGCACTCGGGTTCATGTCTCCCACCAGCTTCTATGTCTGCTAGTTTCCCTTTAGTCACTGGTACAGTCGGTACCTACTCCACAATTGCCTCCACTTTTCCTTCTGGGGTACTGCATCTTCCAGACGTTAGTATGGGTCCAAACCGAGGCCTAATGATGCAAACTTCTATTGGTCTGACGATGGACCAGGCAGACAGAGTGACAAGGTTGCAGCCAAACAGTTCCAAACGACTCAACACCCCAAGCCCAAGACTGCCCATTAGATCAAATCACCAGGGGTATGTGGCACAAAAGGCCAAGCTTCCATTTTCACAGATATCTGCAGAACAGTCTGAGACGGCACAGGGGATACCTCAGCTTCCTGACCTACTAACGGATGACTTGGAGTGCCCGATTGTCGATGTAAGTGAGGCGCAGGGTTCCACTAGTATCACTACCAACCTGTCATACCCATTTGTAGGTGTAAGTGCGAGTCGCCAAAAGCAGGAGACAGTCCAAGATATTGGAATCAGTATTGACCAGCTTCTGTTTACGCCAAATACGTCAGCAAAGTCATCATTAAGAACTCCTGTGCAAGATGAACTTCAGCTCCAAGTGACTGATGTGCACGACCCTTTATACCAGGAAGTCTTTGGTACGAACAACCACCCACCAGCAAAGAAACCAAGGGCTGAACCTGTACTTGTTCAGCAGGAAGTTCCTAGTGAGCAGTTAGTAGGGTCTGGTGGGACAGAGGAGACATCAGCTACAGTAGAAAGGGAAACCACAAAAGAAGGAGTGACGCAGTCATGCAAAGTGCCCCAAAGCAGCAAAGAGAAGCACCCGTTGAACATAGAGTTCCAGCAGAAGAATGAGTTGACAACAGCTGAGGCCATAATTGAAGCCACGAAAATGATATGCAAGGCATTGGATGACCAGACTCGTGCCGAACGATGCTCAGAGAAGACCTCGTTAAAGATCGCTGGGGAACTCGAAAGGATCGAGAGAAAACTGACGAAAGTGGAGCGAACAATTGCGTCAAGATCTAGAGGAGAAACATCAATAGAGGGTGAAGAAGAGATCAATAACAACAAGGAGTACGTGATAGTGGAACAGAGGAATAGTGGGCAAGGGGCGAATGACACTAGTAAAAAGAGGGAACCGTTAAAGAGCGTAATTCACCAGGTGAAAAGGAAAAAGTGAGGAAGAATTTTGAGCTCTCTCGGGAACTTTCTAAGAGACGGGTTGTTTTGTTTTAACTCTTGGCAGTTTAATAAAGCCCTCGCTCCGGCGAGTCCGCGTGCAGCCATTCAAGGATAGGGCAGTGTGCGGATAAATCGCCCGCAAATGTTAAGCGGGCCCTCTCGAAGCAAGTCCAGGTTGTAATGCATCGAGAGGGTAGGATAAAGGTCATCCTGGAGCACAAACAATCAACAATGAAGAAGTTGCCTTGAATATCGCGAACAAACAAACTGTAAAAAAAATTTATAAGGACTTTTAATACCTATAACAAACTGTAGTGTTAAATGTAAAAAAAAACCGCGTGTGATAATACAAAAGACATTGAACCATTAATGGCTTTGGTGTGTTTTAAATAGACTGTTTTAATGATGTGAATTACGCGTTAAAAGTGTGAAGCAATTTAAGTTCATTATGGCAAGTGTTATTTTTCAAGTCTTGATATAGTTCAAGTCAATTTATTGGTATGGCAACAGGAGTTTAGCCATAGAAACAAGGGGGTATTGTAGAGTTCTACAAGTTAATGTTATGTATACTCACCCACTTTGGCACTTTGACATTAGGTATATTTCATTAATTCTTGACAAGCATGTTTGGTGATATAACCAGCTTTAAAACACAAGATGAGGCACATTTTGCTTTAGAATGACAAAACATACACTCATGCAAGTAGCTTATATACTAGTTTAGCCTGTACATGCTTGTGGAAATCTTTGTTGATCCTTTATTTCAGTCTGAATATGTATCCGAATTTTTTGGACATGTATATTTTCAACTGTTTGTTTATTTCCATGCATAAATCCTTTAATATTGTGCTGAAGCATTATTGCACTATCTGAGCAAAGTCTTGTGTTTCCTTAGCATCATGTAACTTGAATTAAATCCATGTATTTATCTCGAAATGTTAGAAATTGTTGTAAACACATTTCACTAGTTTTACATAGACGCCATGTTATTCGCAATGCATTGTGGTATTGTTGTTAGTTACCAAGTGTAAATCTACTATGTACAAGAGGAAAATTGATAATTTAAACCTGTCTAAGGTACATTATACTGTTATATAGTCTCTACTTTAAACCAGTAGCGTAGACGTTACCGATATGGCCATTATTTCTTGTAAATCAGTCTCTGTAAATTCTCTAAGACTGCAACCAATTTTACGGGTGATCAACCATTTCTTTGGGTGCACTTTGGTTGCAAGCAGACTATTTTTGGGGTGCATTTACCTGCAACCATTTTCTGGGGTGATCAGTCATTTTTGGGGTGCTTTTTGGTTGAGGTTGCAGATTTAGTATAAATAGGCTGGGATTGCCGCATTTCGGGGGGTCATGAGTCAGAATTTGTAACGTAAAGCTACGCTCGGTTAAATTCTCAGTAGTCTTAATAAAAATAAGTTTACACTAAAAGTAAGCGGGCTATTTCATCTAGATAGACATTTTCATTCACTTTAGAGTTTCGATAAGCTGTTTCATAAATAACAAATATTTATACATATTTTATAATTGTCAGTGATAAACATTTCTGCTATTTTTATCTCGGTTCACTGGTGCGCCATTTTGTTCTCGCGCATATTCTTAACTGTGGAAAGCCGTTTATGCCGTTATAAAAATTACAAAGTTGACAGTTAGGAAAACATTGTGAATTATTTAAGTTTTAAGGCAACAATTATTAAGAATTGTTAACACAAGTTCTTAGTGATATTTCTGGTGCAAAGCAACTAGTTATATTAATAATAAGTACATTTGGTAATATATAATAATTAAAGAGTGAATTTCTCTTGTGTGAATTGCATGATTACATTATCAAATTTGGGAAGAACATTAGGAGTTGATATTAATGCGTTAGAAATATTTCATGTTTTTACTGTTGACCTATAATTGTTGAGCTTAGTGCTTTATTAAGTTATAAACTTAACAACGACTTTCTTCTTTGTGATGTTTTACTATAAATAATAGGAATAGTTTAATTATAACCCTATGTATATTCAACGTAGCAGCAGCAGTGTCACATGTCCAAATCGTGACATACTTTAACAAGTTTTATAACCAAGACTTAGTATTTATTCGACTAAGTTGGCAACTTCATGTGCCCAGATTGTGACATATTGCGTTAGGTGTTATATCCTAATACACGGTGAAGACAGCAACGTCACGTGCCTAGATCGTATATTGTCCTTGTGCAAATATGCTGGATATCAAAGGTATCCAAGACCGGGCTATCTAAGGTATGTTAAAATATTTCAATGAGCTCACCAGTCATTTGCACAATTTGATTATATTCACCTCAATATACATCACATAATGTGCCAAACGCAAGAAGCTGGCCATATATTGTTTCCTTATTTCGAATATTTACAATGTCTAAACATTTCTGTATTATATCCTTGTCGGACATTTGGATTCCATGACTATGCCAATCAAGAAACGATAAACATCCAGCTATTTGTTCTTTATTTTTGTAGGGCACACAGTTTGATATACACTTTTTGAAGGCAACGATGAAAAAAGAAAAAAAAAACAGCAAAGATTGCACGAAGGAAAAATAAAAGATTTTTTGTGTGCACACAGTTTGATGTAAATTTAGTTAAAAAACAAATAGTACAAAAAGCTTGAATGCTCGATCAATCAATCATTAAACTAATGTCCTGATAATGAGAAATCCTTGGTGTTCCAGTTGAATAAGATGAAGGTAGATGTAAATGCATTTAAAACTTCCGCTTTCAAAAGCAAGATCGTAAGTAAAATTCACAATCCATCTAAGGAAGACGGAGAGTAGTGAATCATGTAATCAGGGTGTTTTACTATCCAATTTTCTTCAGTCTTGGAAGGGATATATTTATTTTCTTAAATATTATAGATATACCTAATAAGCGAATATTTCAGTAAGTAACAGAGTGTGAACGTGTAACGAATCTTTGTATTGAGGGTTTTTTTTGCAGAATTTTTTAAATCATTTTTTAGATATTCAGATGTTCAGATTTATATCATATCAATGTTACCAACTGTCCTTGGTTAATTATTCGAACAAAAAGTTGAATAGCAATACATATACACAAAAGTGAATTTAATAGCATTATGACTGTACATTGTACATAAACAGTGAATGATCGGCATGTTTCACATTAAACGTGTTTTAACAAGTAGAATATTTGTGAAGAAAATATAATGTTTCCTTAGATTCATAAGTCAACAGTAAGATAATGCGTAAAAATACGGTTCGGTGTGTCCATTTATTGCGATTTGAAAACAGAATACGGTTTATCTGCTGAACTGATTGTTTGCATTTTTTCAAAAAGATCGAAATATTACTTTTAATCTTGTTCTTTTACTACGAGCGTTTTTTGTAGGAATAACCTTTTTTTTTCTTTTTTACTTTTAATTTTCTTTTCAGATTTGTTTATAGAATAACTTTGTAGAGACTTAGGCGTTGTTCCGCAATACTGTTAAGCCAAAGGAAAAGCCAATGTAACAATTATTAATAATGGTGAATTGTGCTAGTTGTCAATTACGTTTAAGTCAAAATAAATATAGACTGGTCGTGTAAAAAGTTTGTCAAAAAATAATATCTGAAACAAACATTGCTGGACATTGACTAAACTTATAATATGATTATTTCTTTGCTTAGCTGGTTAACTTTATTTCAGGTGATGTTGTACTGTTTGCTGATTTATACGCTGTCGTACCTTAGCTCCGCATTAACGGGTAAATACATGGTATTTTGATCTTTTAAACATTTTTTTGGCAAAACTATCTAAAAAAATAAAAATAAAATAATAAGATGCTGGAATTATACAAACACCTATAATAATAACTTTTGTTGCTGAAGGCCATTTGCTTACATTTGTCAAGGAAAAAAATGATTGTTGTGAAGATATTCGAATAATCTTAGTAGATTTTCTAAATATTCATCAGGGAAGGATGTTACTTGTTTGATTACGTTATTGTCACGGTCATTCGTCAAACTGTTGTTGTTTACAATTATAGTTCTATCGTAAAATAAGTTTAGTTTGACGACAATAACGACCAATTCTCAAAGTTTATTCATGAATTATTTTGTAGATACCGACCCGGCTTGTTATGACAACTGTTCATGTTGCAAGAATAAAATATGTCGGACAGGATGGCAAAATTGGACAAACGTTTGTACCAACGGATGCATCGATGGTCACAGAGGAGCTAGATGCTATGAACTTTGTAAGTATGATAACTGTAAGTCGTGTGGAGCCGGGACATCTTTGATAGAGTGTGATACTTGTTATGATGGCTTTTATCTAGGCCCAAATAAAGATTGTACATATGAATGTCCACGTAACTGTATATCATGTTATTCAGAAACAGTTTGTATAAAATGTAAAGAAGGCTTCTATAAAAATGAAGACTCGACAATATGTTATTACGATGACTGCCCTGGTAATTGCGTATGCACCAGTGGTGAGACAGATTGTAAAGCATGCCAGTCTGGATACTATGACATAAGTTCGCAGTGTAGTAAATCCTGTTTGGATAACTGTGTCACATGCGATTCAAAAGAATCATGCCAATCTTGTAAAAATGGATTTTATAACGGATATAAAAACAATAATCTGGCAGGACTTCATTTTAATAATTGTACTTTGAAATGTAGAGAGACATGCACAAACTGCTCTTCATATAATAAGTGTACTTTGTGCATGAACGGGAAATTTGGTAGGACATGCGAGAACAATTGTTCTCTAGGGTGCATAGGTGGTGAATGCTTGATCGAATCAGGGAAATGTAACTGCCTTATGAACTTTACTGGCGAAAAATGCACGGAGTGTGTGCCAGGTAAATATGGAATATTTTGCAACCTGACATGCTCTGAATATTGTGAAGGAAATAGATGTGATAGGAAATCTGGGATTTGCACCGTCGGTTGTATGTCAGACGCGATAATTGGTAGCACATGCAAGAAGTGCATCATAGGCATGTACGGTGAGTTGTGTAACAGCATGTGTCCAGTAAACTGTAAAGAAAAAAACATGCCATAGGCGCAACGGCTCCTGTACTAATGGATGCGTACACAATTTTAACGGCACTTACTGTGACTTGTGTAGAAACAGACTACATGGACAGGACTGTGATCTTAGCTGCCCAGAAAATTGCGTTGACAGAGTATGTGAAAAGAGTTCAGGAGACTGTCTCAGTTGTGTCGGATATTATGAAGGGCCCAAATGTGAATTATGTATGTCTGGGTACTATGGGCAAGACTGCGATTATAAATGTTCTGAACAATGTTTTAACAAAACTTGTGACAAGAAAACAGGCGTTTGTGTTCATGGTTGCATAGATAGATATTCAGGAGATAGGTGTTGTGTAAAAAGTAAAAACTGCAAGAAATGCTCTTCAGCTATCGAATGTGCAGTATGTGAGACAGGCTTCTTTCAAAACAGATGTGCGGAAAAATGCCCTGGCAACTGCACTAATTCTTGCGATTTCTCTACAGGCGTCTGTTTTGAGTGTCAGATAGACTATTTTGGCCCATTTTGCAATTTAACTTGTTCAAAGAACTGTAGTCTCTCTCAAGTGGTCAGCACTAGTCAGTGCGAGCAATTAAAGGGAACGTGTATATACGGGTGTGTCGACGGTCAGTACGGTCCGACATGTAACGAATCTTGTAGCAGGGTCTGTGTTAACAGTACTTGCCATCAAAATACTGGCAAATGCATACACGGGTGCATCGGGGAACAATCTAGGCTTGAATGTCTTCAAAGTTCAGGTAATAAGAAATGCTTTATTATTCATGTCTAATGTTGTATGCATATATTTCAAAGGAATTAAAGGTATTTTTAGAACAAGATAGCACCAATAGAGGTATAATTTCACTATGCCAGAAACTTTTCGTGATAGTATAATATTTTGCGATACTAACGAAACGCATGTTTGGCAAAATAGAAGGCAAACAACAAGGAATTCATATATACATTACAAAAACTATTTTACTATTTCTCCTGTAGTTAGAATGGATCAGGGCCAGCTTGTCTACCTTTGTTTTGCAGCATTTTGTAAATAAGTCAGTAATAGTAATACATAGATATTTTTATAACAGATACCTTTATATTTTTATTATTTCACGAGGCAACTCTTTTCTTTGCAACTGCAGCTAAGACATCCGAGTCGGTCAGTCTAGTAGGTCCTGTGTTCGGAGGGATTGCTGGTATAGTTATTCTTATCACAGCGGGATGGGTAGCTACTATACTTTACAGACGACGGTATGGCTAACAGTTCTTATGTATATTCTGTAATGCTATTCTAGAATATCGGTATGGAATAAAACATGCCCAATTATCTAGGCATTAACTTAAAAGCTATCTTATTGTAAATTACTTTGATATTTGAAAAAACGAAGCTAATTCTGGTTTAGATTCCATTGAGGATAGTGTTAGAAATTTCATAACTAAGTGTTCAAGCGTGTTTCAGTGAGTATGGATTTTTTTGTTTGTTTGTTTTTTTTTTAGTTTTGTTTTTGCTCTAATTGTTTACTTGTCTTTAACTTGTATTTTCTTATACACAGGCGATTAATTAAAGACACAAGTGACCACATCCTGGTTAGAAGGAAGAAAGAATCTGTTAAAGAAGGACACGTATATGCATACATCTGTAGTTAATTTGATTAATTCATATTTTAACTGAAAATATTTTAAGTGTTTGTATTTATTGAATAGGCATGTTCATTGCTTAAAAATGAAAAGAAAATCATTGTTTGATAAAAAGTTCTAAATGCTCTGAATGTGGTCTTGTGATAATACTTTTTGTAGAACTCGCACGCATACCAAACTATACTCAGATAAATTGTATAAATAAATATATTGATTACAGACTCTTACGTTTTTTTAGTTCAGATGTTCATTCTAAGTTTACGTTAATATTACATAAAAAATCAGACTTTTTTCTACCTGTTGTCAGACTCAAACTGGAAATGAATTGAATGATGATTGAACCCTATTCATCACAAGCACGAAAAAGGACATAATTTCATAAAGGCCGTTTTAAGTAAGTTATTGATTCTAATGCCAAACTATCAATTTCAGGCAAAGATAAAGAACAGAATAAGAACACATTTGAGCTAGAAATTGGTATGGAGAATGTAGTAACTCACAAACGAAACACTGACGATATACAGGACTACTACAATTGTACAGCAGATAGCTTGAGCGTTAAGGTGGCAGACTTGTTTTCATACGTCACAAGAAGACAAAATGTTTTATTTGAAAAGGACTTTAAGGTATATTTTTCGTTATGAATTTGTTTTGCAACAGTAACACGTTATTTTTAAGTATATAACAGAGATGTCTTTGTTCACAGTATCGTTATTTATATTCACTATCTGTTTCCTTTTTATCTTATTTAAAAATTCGGAAATTCACATTATTGTCAAGTTTGAAACTTCATTTAGTGGTATTTGTTTTCTAAAAGAGGGGCTCCAAGCAACGTTTAAGTATTTTATTTAATCAATATAATAATAGTATCTATGGATCTGTTTTATTGTAAAAATGCATCTTCCGCAATACGAGAACCCATTTACTCAGTTACAGCTATACAAATATTTAATCAATTTGCAAGCTGTATTTCAATAGAAGTATTTACAAATTCACAAAATTTTTCCTGTAACTACGGAAACTTCCTTGTTAAAATCTTAAAATCTTAAAACATATCGTCTTTTGTTCGCACAAAATGAAAAAAAAAATGTGAAATTACATGCAATTATCCATGCTGACAAATATCTACTTTTAAAAACAGTATGATGTTTAAAAATCAAATGAGGAAATGGTATTTACAAAATTTGAAATATATACTACTCAAAATTTGAAAGGGGTCACTAATAAGAATGTGTGTATTTACTACATAAGGTTGAAAGGTTACATTTTTTGTTGTGATTCTGAAAATATGTTCATATGACAACAGTTTGGTACCAAAAAATGAGTAAGTCTGTAAACCGTTGAAGCGTGAGAGAGGCTAAACCGTGGGAGGGGCACGAATTTGGGATAACACAGACAGGAGATGAAATGGAACTTTTTTGGAAAAATCAAGTACGTATATGGACGTAATTTTGCTTTAATATTGCGCGCGGTGTCCGTCTGCTTGGATTACTGCTCTGCACCGCCTTCTCATGCTGCTAATGAGTCTCCGCAGGCTTTGTTGTGGAAGTCGAGCCCAATCGTCCAGAAGGGCCTGCCGTAGCCCAGGGACCGTGGTTGGCTGGACTGGGCGAGCAGATATTGCAGTCTGCAGCATGTCCAGGGCGTTCTCTAGTGGACTGAGGTCTGGAGACCTTTCTGGCTAGTCCATTCTCTCTATGGCTGCTGCCTCCAGGTACTCGTCGGTGACCATTGCCCTGAGAGGTCGGGCGTTGTCGTCCATTAAAATGAACTCGGGGCCTATAGTACCAGCGTACGGACGAACGTACACATCTAAAATCTCAATGACATATCGTACAGCCGTTAATGTGCCGTTTTGAACAATGTGCAGGTCCGTTCTTCCCTGCATGCTAATGCCCGCCCACACCATGACCTAACTCCCACCATGACGGTCATGGGTAGCAATACATACGGGTGCCAAACGCTCATTGGCGGATCTCCATACCCGCACTCGCCTATCAGTGAAGTCCACACAAAATCTAGACTCGTCAGTAAACAGAACTGGGGTCCTGTCATGCAGCGTCCACCTGGCGTGATCGCGGGCCTATTGAAGACGTGCCTGGATGTTGTTTCGCGTCAATAGGATTCTGATTGCTGGCCTTCTAGCCCTCATGACAGCTGTATGAAGACGGTTCCTGATGGTTTGAGTGGAAAGTCTTACACCAGTGGCATTCTGGAAGTCATTTTTGAGGGCAGTAGCGGTAACAAAGCGCTGACGTTGCGTTTAAACGACAATAAACCGGTCCTCACGCTGAGTTGTTGACCTCTGACGCCCTCCACCGTGTCTATGCTTGACATGCCCGTAAGTTTGAAACCGTCGCCACATCATGGCAACGGTGCTCTGGGACACCCAAAGGACCCTGCCACGTGCCGTTTGGAACGGCCAGCTCCAAGCATCCACCCCCCTCATTCATCTCCTCATCATCAATACGCCGTCCTTGCCGTAGATTTGCCATGACCAGTGCTAGGTTCGATATAAACGTTACCATGCACAAGCGAAGTCTGAATAAAACGGATGTGTATATGAGGGTATATGCCCGCGGTGCACCACTTTTTCAGGGGTATCGATTTTCCTGTGCATCTCGAGCCATGTACAGTTAAACAATCAAAATCTGTTGGACAGGTCGGCTTTGCCATATGAATAAACTACATGTATGAGAAAACATCAGTTATCTTGAGGTTATCATTAAAAAGACATTTAAAAAACAAAAAGTGATCCCTATCAAATTTTGAGTAGTATAATATATAATCATGTTAAAGTTAAGAATATTGCAATTATCAGCCTTTGACTGTTTTTAGAATCTACCCAAACCCGGCGACTTATCCAAACTTTGCAAGTTTGCAAAGAAAGAAGAAAACATCGCACTCAACCGGTACAATGGGATTTACCCTTGTAAGTATGATGTATATTAAAAGATCGCGTTTTCTATAAAAAAATTAGTAAATTTACAAGACACTTAATCGTTATTGGTTTCGTGATTTTGTATTAATAAGCAATTATTGACTTTTTTTCAGATGACCATTCAAGAGTTACTATTCCAGGTCAACCAAGATTTTTCATAAATGCTTGCTATATCGATGTAAGTGTGGCGTCATTTCTTCTCAGCAGAGTGTCTATTCGTCTCGTTTAAACAAAATAGCATAAAAGTTGCTTAAACACTGCTTTCAAATTTCATTGTAAATTTGACATTGTTCTGAACTGGTGTATTATTTAAAGAATGTCTTTAAGCTGAAAAGTTGTTATTGCTAATTAATTATAAGTATTCCTCTTTCCTCCTTCTAGGGTTACAAGAAAGAAAAGGCTTACATTGCCTCGTTTGGTAAGTGCTTTTGCACTTCTGAGACTTTATTTTTTCTTGTAAATACATAAACATGTTTTTAGGTTGTTAATCGATAAAAAAATAAAATCGCTACTAAAGGAGCTTTTATATAATAAAAGCATGGCTTTCTTTGTAGTTTTATTCTGCATAGACGCACAATATTTTCTGGAATGTTGTTTGTGTTGACTCTCAGCCGTGTTTGTTTGCTGTTTCTGTATTATACTATTATACTACTAGTACTTGATCATAGATACTTGAATTACACGTGTATTAAGCGAGGTTTCATAGTCGTTGTAGTAATGATCAAATAAAAATTAAAAAAAATATTACTATCTTATCTTTTTAAGTAAACAAGGGTACTACTTACATCTGAATGTGTCTGTATATGTATCATGTAAGATCTGGAACAGATTGCGAACCATAAACACCTAAGGTTAACATTTAGATGTGTATGTATATGTATCATTGAACACCAGGAACAGATGCCAAACCAAGAAAAACATAAGTTTACATTTAAATGAACGTTTTGCTTCAAATTTTCAGGACCCACAGCAAAGACGACATATCAGTTCTCAACATTCTGGCGTATGCTGTGGCATGAGAAATCGGATATTATTGTGATGTTGACAAACCTGCATGAGGAATCGGTAAAGCCTTTTACAGTCATTATAACGTCACTGTAGTAGAAATACAGTTCTAATTGGTAATCTGCTAAAACTGCATGTGACTGTTTTCCGAATACAGAATGGCCAGAACAAAGCTTATTAAACTGTAAATAGTTTTGTATAAGAAACTGAAAAAGATGACTGCAGATAAATACACAGTCATGGAACAATCTGAGTGGAATTTCAATAAAAAGTCAATCACAAGACAAAAGCTTGCGCAAGACAATACATTATTTTATTCCCTCAAAAAGAGAAAATAAGTAAAGCATGTGTTGTTAGGAAGATATTAATAATAAAATCAAACCTTTAAAGGGCATGAAATGCGAGCAGTACTGGCCAGATGCAGACAAAGAAGAATACTATGGTCAGGTAAAAGTGAAATGCCGGAGTGTCGAAGTGTTTGCGGAGTATACTGTCAGGACATTCACCGTTTCAAAGGTAGAATGTTTTATATCAAGTAGTTTTGTTTCGTTTAGAACTACAAGTAAGAGCATCTGACTAGGTGGTCACGAACAATATTTAGTTGCTATTGGTAGTTTCCTGCTTCAAATGTATGGCATGAGAAAATACCGTTTTTTTAGGATTGCGAAATCAAATATCATTACATGAGTAGTACTTAAAGGAAACTATCGTGTCGATTATTAAGTGAAGGATATTTTCTGTCGAACATTGCATTTAATCAAGCATAGCTAGCTACATTTTTTGATTTGCTTTAGACCTGTTTGTTAAAATCCAAGAAAACTGTAAACTGCCCAAATATTCATGAAGTTTCGTAAAAGCAGTTGTAATTGGAAACTGTCATTTCAATAGTTCATAAGATTTAAATCAAAATGTTCTCATATATTTTTCAAACACTCTGACAAATCAGGAAAAGCAACAGAGGCACGTGACACAGCTGCATTACACAGCATGGCCAGACAAAGGTGTTCCATCTGAGGTTACAAGTTTAGTTGAGTTTAGACAAAGAGTTAAGGCAGTGTCCGTAGCTCTGGATGTCCCTGTCATAGTTCACTGCAGGTACGCTTTGTTTGTTTTTTTTTGTTTCGAATCTAAAATTGACAGTATAATCTCCCATTGACAGAAAATATAGGTCAAACTATTCTTTAAGATACGTTCTGTCTTTTTTGTCACAACCCCATGATGCATAACCTTAAAAAATAAAAAAGTCTCTGTGAAGGAAGTTACCCTTGATACTGTGTCCATCAACTCACAGAATTTTATTTACATATTTAGCTAGAAGAATGTTCAAAATTAGTTTTTTACTTAACATAGGACGATGCATGTATGGGCTTGGCAAAATACTTAAGAACCTCTAATGAGCCCGTCAAACAAGCTCCAAAACAAACACCACGCTACGACCTAAAACCTAGAAATTGCCTTAATTGACTAATTTGTTTGTTCTTTTTTCAGTGCTGGAGTTGGAAGAACTGGGACGTTTATTGCACTAGATATTTTAACAAAACAAGGCAAGACGGAAGATGCGATCGACGTGTTCAACTGCGTTAGCAAAATGAGAGGTCAAAGGCTCCACATGGTCCAAACGGAAGTGAGATTTAAAGGATTTCATTTAGATATCTAATGGTTATTGATTATTGTAGATGCTAAAAAAGGTAATGAATAGAATATGCCTTTTCAGACGTAACAACGAGTCTAGACATTTTAGTGACATGTAAAATAGTTGAAGAAATAAAAGAATCAAAAGGACATTTAACACATATTTGAATGACTTTGCCTTACAGGAGCAGTATATATTCCTTCACAAAGCCCTCGTGCATTCTCTGACATTTGATTGTGAGGCGGTCACAGCTGAGCAAATACAAAAGCAAGCATTTGATGGCGATGAACGGTTTAGACAAATGTTTCAGGTATGTTATGTGACTTGTTCTTTATTAAATTTAAGGAGTGTGGGTTAATGCATCTTTGTTAAATGCTTAAATCTAAAAGGATAACTATATTGATGATTAATTGTCATCAGATTTGAGGGCTTTCAAAAACTTAAAAATATTTTTTTTTCACGTTTGAAGCCTATTTAATTACACTTTTAGTAAATAAACATTTTAAATGCACGTGCAAACATCTGGAATGTGCAGCATAATGTGAACTCATGAAACGACTGAACCGTCGAACGTAATATCAGGTATCATTTTTCGTATGTTTTCGCTTCGTCACAGACACTGCAGATGGTTGTTGATACAGAAACAGAAAAAAATGTCGAAGAACGAGAAGAAAATAGGAGAAAGTATTCTAATAAATCTAGACCACACTCGGACATTCCAGGTACTGATAAAGACGTTTTAATCAGTACTGACCTACCTACGGCAAGTCATTAGTAAATATAAAACATAATTATAATGATTAGATGTCGATCTCAGGAAATAGAAAATAAATAGATTATTTATTTGAGTTGTTTTCAAATCAACAAATTTTATCAGGACGATTTAATATACTATAACTAAAATCTTGTTTCTAATACAAATGCCTGTCATTAAAGCATCGTGACAAACGACTAGTCTCTATACTGCGCATTACACCTACACTTAGTAAGCATTCATTGTACAACTTTTCTCTCTGAATGGCCATTACGTTATCTTGATTTTTCTTTGATGATCTCTTTGTTTCTTTCCAGCTGACCTTAGAGATATCGAGTTTTCTTGAATACTTATCAGTACGTAGTTCACCATTTTAAAGATTTAAGATGAATGAATTGTTAAACATTCAACGTTCTCATCTCCGTGTATTTGCTTCCTTTTATATGATGATTTATGTATATCTTGTCATGTTTTATGCAGTACAAACACTGATATAACTTTATACTTTTTTGTGTATTATAAGCGGAACGTGGCAGAGTTCGTCTGTTTCTGAACCGGAAGTCAGGAGCCTATGACTATATCAACGCCGTGTTTATCAGTGTAAGTTTAGAAAGAAGTACATAATGGCGTAATATGTCAGCCATGATGTTGAGATGTCATTTTGACACATTATTGAAGATATGTAGGTAATTGAAAAGAAGCATACGTTTCTTCTTTAAGTGACCGTACAATGGAGTTTCGTATTTCTACGCGCATGCGTATAAAATCAAGTTTTTTGTTGTATCTGTATAAATATCGTTCCCAATTATGAAAAAATTATGAAGTCCGAAACTATTAATTTTGTTCCGAATAAAACGCTCAGCAGTTCATCATTCAATCCCTATTTAAATTTGAAAAATTTCATGACGTGAAGGAGGAAGTGAATGAAAGAGATAATAATGACATACTAGACTCGCTTAGACGCTCGTCCAATATCTTTTATTTGCTGGATTCTCGTCCAATATGTCTTCTTCTTTTACACTGTTAAATACCGTAATTATAACTCAAAAACACAACTAACCGGAGTAAATATGTTTGTTAAGAACGTTAAATTAGATTTGAAACAGAAAGATATATAAAGATTGCTTTGATTATTTCAGAGCTTCAAAACCAAGAATTTATTTATTGCTGCCCAAACACCACTCCCGAGCACAGTGGAGGACTTCCTCAGTATGATCTACCAGCAGGGTGCTTCCTGTGTTGTTGCTCTAGAATCTCCTCAAGCCGTAGCAAAGAAAAGTGTAGTTACTTTAGTTATTGATTGACCATCTAGGTTATCTAATGATTTAACTTCATTTATTCAATTGTACTGAATTAATGAGTAACTTCAGTTTTTCAGTTGTTAAATCTTGAGGACGAACTTGAGAGTAAAGCCTTGAAAAATAGGCTTCAGGGAAATCTGACTTTCTTAAAACAATCATTTATAAAATGTTTGACTTAACATTTCTTTTAGAAACTTAAAACAACGGATAAATCTTGATTTTTCCGTACATTCTGCGATGAACTTGAATTTGGTTTCTTTTAATGTTTGAGGTAAAAGTGGTTCTCTGCGAAAGACTGTTTTTAGTGTACTTTGTCCCTAAACACAATAGACTGTATGCGGTGTAGGTCGTATGAATACTTAATTCAGACAAACAACAATAATTCGTCTGTATCTATCTTATATCACTTTACATTAGTTACTTCCTCTGTATCTACTTTATATCATTTTACATGAAATAACTCGCATGATAATTAGCATCCATAAATCTATTAAACTTAGTAAACCTGTTTGCTGTTTGTATATATTTTTCTTTGTAACCTATATTCCAGGACGTTGGTACATATCTACCTGCAGATAACGAAATTTATAGATGCGGTGACTTCACAGTGACATGCTCGAGGTTTGAAACTAAACCGCAATATGTTCTCAAGAAACTATTTATTCAAAACGTTGAGAATGTAAGTAAGCAATTTAATATATTTTTCATAGCTTAAAACATTTGTCCTAAATCTTATCAGTTCAAAATTTGAAAAAGAAAAAATGAAACATGGAGAGACATTTAAATAACTCGCCCTGCTGAGTCAGATTAAGCTATATATTAATTTATGTATTTAGTATTTCCCCGTCCTAGTTTTAGTCGAATGACTCAGATACATATATAACCAATGATGTATGTTACAAGAATCGTGTTTATGCCATATGGCATATAGTAGTCGCACTGTCCGTCCGAAATTCCGTCCGTCCGTCCGTCCCATCTTCTGTGCGCATCATCTCCTATAATACTCATTTGATTTTCACTAATCTTTCACAAAATAGTCATTTTAGGTGCTGCAGGTCATTTACTCTGGCATTTTTCATTTGTGCATATTTGGCAGAGTAACTGTTCTTTGTTTGAATTTACTTAATATTGCTTGTGTTCGCAACTCCTACATCTCCCAAGCTATTTTCATCAAAACTTCACAGAATTATCATTATCCAGTCCCGCAGCGCATATACTCAAGCCTTTTTCGATTCGATCATTTTTGCAGAGTTATTAACCTTCATTAAATCTAACTTAATATCGCCTCTTTGCACAACTCCTTCTACATTTCACATGCAATATTCACCTGCTTTTCATAGAATGATCATTATCAAGTGTCATAACGCATAAAGATGTACTTAGGCTTTTACGATTCGATAATTTTGGCGGAGTTTTTCCCTTCCTTTATGTTTAATTAATATTGCTTCTGTGCGCAACTCATATTGAGCTATACTTTCGTCTATGGTGTTCAACTGGAGCATAAAAAAATCAAAATTTAAAAGATATGAAGGTATTTTGAAACACTTCCTGTTAAAATCACAAACTTCTCTTTAGAAAATGTAGGACTATTGTAGTTATTTATTCGAACATTCTTTTCTCAAAGGGAGAAGGAAAAACTGTGTATCACTTTCAATACATGAAATGGAGAAATGGCCACAAAGTAGCGGAAAATCCTGCAGATTTCGTTCATTTCATCAAAGAGGTTGGGAAATACTGCGGCAAACAAGAAACACCACCTGTCGTTGTACATTGTCTGTGAGTCTTTATCTACAGAACACTAGTCTTGGAAAGAGGATTTGTTAACCAGGTTTTCAACGAAAACCTCGTTATTGTAATGCTGAAGTCGGCGGGCGGGCCGGCGTAAACTTTTGGTTTCCGCTCAATAACTTGAGTTTACTTTGGCCCACTGACACCAAACATAGTGTATGGGTAGCTTATATCAAGAGGCAGCTTGGGATTGCTACTCACGTGTCTGTGGTGAAGGTCAAGGTCACTGTTGCTAAAAATAGAAATTCAGTTTCCGTTCAATAACTTGAGTTTGCTTTGACCTATTGACCCCAAACTTGGTATCTATGTAGCTTATATCAAGGGACAGCTTGAGATTGCTACCCAGGTGTCTGTGATTAAGTTCAAGGTCACTGTTGCTAAAAAATAGAAATTCAGTTTCCGCTCAATAACTTGAGTTTGCTTTGGTCTATTGACCCCAAACTTGGTATATGGGTAGCTTATATTAAGAGGCAGCTTGGGATTGCTACCCAGGTGTCTGTGATCAAGGTCAAGGTCACTGTTGCTAAAATAGAAATTCAGTTTCTGCTCAATAACTTAAGTTTGCTTTGGTCTATTGATGCTTAACTTGGTATATGGGTAGCTGATATTAAGAGGCAGCTTGGGATTGCTACCCAGACGTCTGTGATCAAGGTCAAGGTCACTGTTGCTAACAATAGAAATTCAGTTTCTGCTCAATAACTTTAGTTTGCTTTGGTTTATTGATGCTAAACTTGGTATATGTGTAGCTTATATTAAGAGGCAGCTTAGGATAGCTACCCAGGTGTCTGTGATCAAGGTCAAGTTCACTGTTGCTAAAAAAAGAAATTAAGTTTCCACTCAATAACTTTAGTTTGCTTAGACCTGGCGGGCGGGCGGGCTTCAACTTTTGGTTTCCGCTCAATAACTTGAGTTTACTTTGGCCCATTGACACCAAACTTGGTGTATGGGTAGCTTTTATGAAGAGGCAGCTTGGGATTGCTACCCAGGTGTCTGTGGTCATGGTCAAGGTCACTTTTGCTAAAAACAGAAATTCAGTTTCCGTTCAATAACTTGAGTTTGCTTTGACCTATTGACCCTAAACTTGGTTTATGAGTAGCTTACAGGAAGAGGCAGCTTGGGATTGCTACTAAGGTGTCTGTGGTCAAGGTCAAGGTCACTGTTGCTAAAAAAAGAAATTCAGTTTCCGCTCAATAACTTGAGTTTGCTTTGGTCTATTGACCCCAAACTTGGAACATGGGTAGCTTATATCAAGGGGCAGCTCGAGATTGCTACACAGGTGTCTGTGTTCAAGGTCAAGGTCACTGTTGCTAAAAATAGAAATTCAGTTTCCGCTCAATAACTTGAGTTTGCTTTGACCTATTGACCCCAAACTTGGTATATAGGTAGCTTATACCAAGGGGCAGTTTGTCTTTGCTACCCAGATGTCTGTGATCAAGGTCAAGGTCACTGTTGCTAAAAATAGAAATTCAGTTTCCGCTTTATAGCTTTAGTTTGCTTTGGTCTATTGATGCTAAACTTGGTATATGGGTAGCTTCTATTAAGAGGCAGTTTGGGATTGCTACCCAGGTGTCTGTGATCAAGGTCAAGGTCACTGTTGCTAAAAAAAGAAATTAAGTTTCCACTCAATAACTTTAGTTTGCATAGACCTATTGAAACCAAATTTAGTATTTGGGTAGCTGATATCAAGATGCAACTTGGCATTGCTACCCAGGTGTCTGTGAACAAGGTCAAGGTCACCGATGTTTTAAAAAAGAAATTCAGTTTTCACGTAATAACTTGAGTTTGCGTTGACCTGTTGACACCAAACTTGCTGTGTGGGTAGCTTATATTAAGATGCAGCTTGGGATTTCTATTATGATATCTGGAAGCAAGGTCAAGGCCACTTGCTTACAATAGAATTTTCAGCTTCTACTCAATAACTTCAGTACACTTTGACCTATTGATACTCAACTTGGCATGTAAGTAGCTTACATGAAAATACAGCCTGGCATTGCTACTCAGGTATCTGATTTATTTTTATTTTGAGCTATTGAAACCAACTTTCTGTGTTGGTACCAAAATAACAGCACCATTTTTTACTTCACTGCCATATTTCTTCCCAATTCCTGTCACATCAATACTTGGTCGTTGAAAACCTGGCTTTCGTCGCATTGCGGCGCTTCTTGTTTATTTACTTTTTTTTATCTTTGACCAAATGTGTGTAGTGAGCACGCGTGATATAAGCAAATGTTAAGCTGACATTTTATATGATTTTGTCACTATTGACGTTTTCTAGTATATAATACTAAGGGTTCAATTTAATTTGCTTGAATAAAAATGTAGAACCTACAAAGTTATAACCTGTTGAGCTAGTAAAAAAAGTGTATTCGTGATAAATGACAACTCTATTCTGTAGCAATGGTTACGAGAGAAGTGGGTTGTTTTGTGTTGTGTACACTCTGTTGGAGAAACTTGAAGCCGAGAGACAAGTGAGTGTGGTGAATATCGTCCGTAAAGTCAGAACCCAGCGTAAATTAGCGATTTCATCTGTGGTATGTAATTGAGCACAAACAATAGTCTATTAACGAATTGATAGTATTTTTGTATCTATTCCTAATTATCGGTTTTAATTGGTTATTGGTTTACGCTATCATTGAAAGTGTTTATTTCTAAAACGATCCTGAAGTCCATACTGGAATTTTACAAGCTTTTGTTCGGGAAATTATTGTGTTGTTTTATTATATGTATTCTTGAAACTGTATTTGTATGTACTGGCTGATGCGAAGGCGTGATAAAAAAACACTTTGTACACATGCAAACGTTTTGCTTTTTAAACACCTGTAAGTACAAATTTTAATGAAAGCACGAAATAAGGCAAAATACATTTATGTACCACTCCTTGAATGAATGGCCTAAAATGATCTTCTTTTACTTCAGGAGCAGTTGAAGTTTTGCTACCAGTGTGTTTCTGCATATCTAGAATCCTATAACACCTACTCCAACTATGCCATGTGAAAAAAAATACCAGTCAACATAAAAGATGTGACAGACTACATAGTTACTTTGCGTACTGTTCTTCAATACACATGTCATTATTAAGGATTTATATTTAACCAAAACTATTGGGCATCCTGTGCAGTTGGTTTTATTATTTGCAAGTTTCTAATTTTCATTGATAGTATTATTTAGCTGTCATATATACTGTTGCTTTGTTAAGATAAGGATAAACTTCTTGTAAAAGCTGTACATCGGTATATTAAGTTACATGAAAATTATCACATGCAATACTGTTTAGTTAACTAGTATCCTATAAAATAACAATATATTGAATAATTACAAACAGAATCCATACGATTGGACCCTGAAGACGTTAGGCCCGGTTAGCAGCACAACAAAGTCATAACAGAAGCGTCTTTATTTGTCAAGTAATGACAATATAGTTCACTGGTGTTTTAGGAACAGTTTCAACAGTTATGCCTCGGTGGCGAGGATGAAATTTGGAACTAATAGTTCAGAAGACATCTCGTCCACCTCGTACTTTTTACTGTTTCTCATTATCTATAAAAAGAGAAGATAAGTTTTGTATTGTTTTTGACGGTGTGTTATCTAATTTGAAAATATCGCCTTTTTTCAGTTGAGGTCATTTAATGTTTGAAATATCAAGCAAATATTTACACCAGGAAACTGAGACTCTAATGTGTAACAAACCTATATATCCGTTCTTTCTTGTTGCGTTTAATTTTGTTTTAAAAGAAAAATTAGCAGTGAAAACTGTCGGCCTTTTGGACATAATAGCACTAACAGATTCTCAAGTTTGTGATGTGTGTAAGTTAGCTATTGTTAATTAGGTTGTGAATCGAGTTAAAGTTTGTATATTTGCTTATCAGTTAATACTATTTATAGTATCCTTAGTTTGTATTTTAACGTAATTCTGCCCCTTTCGAAAAGAGGAGGTATGTTGTCGGTTGGTCAATCGGTTGGTCGGTCGGTAGACTACTTTTTTCCCAATCAATAACTTGAAAACAGAACGGCACAGAGACTTAAGCTGTAGTAGGTTTATTGACGTTTGGGATCAAGCTCACAGGAGCCCACACTTTGGAAGCGGTCACCGATCAATAACGAGAAAACAACTAAACCCAGGACTTCCGAGCTTTACAGGATTGCTGGATATAACGAGTAGACGGGTCATAGTGTTTCTTGCATAACAATGAGAAAGGTCAAACTCACAAGAGCCAGCGCTTTGAAAAGAGTTTCCTATCAGTAACTAAAGATCAACTGCACCAAGAACCTTCAAACTTTACAGTTTGCAGTTTGGATGTTTAGCATGATATGTAGATGAATCCTGTTGTTTTGAAGACTCACATGGCCAAAGTTAAAATTCGCAGGGGCATATATTTAGACAGCTGTTTCCGACCAATTACTATAAACTATATCTACTTCTTGGACTTTCAAGATCTCCTAGCAGAATTGTTTGGCATGTGTTATTATTATATATTGATTTCAAATGTCAGATTCACAGGGGGACTGCACGTCTTCATTGGTTTCGATTAGTTACTCGAGAATGAATAATTCCAGGAATTCAAAACATAATTCAGCTTAATGAGAAGACAACTTTGCATACAGTTGTTTTAAGCTCACCGTACTGAGTCGAAATTCTTATTTCGAAAGCGTGTGAGGAGCCCATCAATGTCATCTCTTGATTTGTTTGGGAAAGTGCATTTAACATTCTTTTGTATAAGTCTCTTTCACAAATTATATTAGTCTTTGCTCGCCTCTAGTTGTAGTTTAATAATCCAGTGCGTTGTAAAAAAATTAAATCATAAAGAATTTGTTAATATCGTTTATCATTATTGATTACTTTGCATAAAAATCTTAACTGCGTTCCAAAGCAGCCATATTTTAGCATCAAACCCCCTGTTCTTATATATTCTTATCTACTAGATTAATATTACATGATAAGCCACTGACAATAGAAGAGGTTTTACTACAGTACTGCTGTAGGTAATCTGTATATTGTAATTGTTTTTAATACCTTTATATACCTTTATACGTTATTGTCAATACTTAATTTTAAAGCAAAGAAAGACAACTCCTCAGTTAAAATTCCACATTTTGTTAGGTGAAGAAGCATTTGTTTACCTTTACTACATATTTGTTGTCAGCCATAAAGCTTTTTTGCGCTGTGCATCGATGTTTTATATTTCAGAAGGTTAAACTCAATTGAATTTAAATGAGATGAAATGTTTGCAATCACAAAATATAGTAGACAATACGTTTTATAAACATTTAGGCTTTAATATGTGTTTAATAACCTTTGACAACGAGATTTAAGCATCGACTGCAAATTTTTTGTTATACTATCACTGTAGTAACACTAGTCTGTAAATAATAGGCTACCCTTCCTTAAAGTTTGATACATATAAGTTATACTCTAGATAAAAAGATATACAACTTCTAATCGAAAAGGAAACATTTAATAGTTCAGTCTATATAGTAACATAAGTCCTTATGGTTTAACTTGCATGAACTCCCACCTCCCCTTGCTTCATCAGTGAATTTCAAAATCAGAAATAAAAATATGTTACTTAGGTTACGTACATAGCTGTGACAATAGGACAATTAGATTATTTTAAGCAGATATCACAATATTTAAGCTCCTTCGTAAATTATCTCAGTTCAATTGTATTGTCTATAGATAAAATAAAGCTTCAAAGAGCGGTTCTTTTAAATTAAAAGTTGTTTTTGATGACTTAGATATGTGTTCTATGGAAATAAAATACCTTTTTTTGAAACGAAAACTATATTATTACAGAAATATATGAATATTTCAAATATATCGTTTTGCTCGAATACGTCTTATAACAGAACTAGTGTAGAGGAAATCCGATATAAACAAAGCGCAGATATTGTATTACTTCCTTATTTAAATTGTTCGTTTCTCTTAGGTGATTTTAAACTGAGAGATAAACAAAATTAGATGATGATATTACTCTTCTATAGGCACTTATTTCTGTAAGTGTTATTCTATATATATTTTAAGAATATTGGATAACAATAGATTAAGTATAGATGTTGGTAGATAAGGTAAGGTAGGGTAAGATGTAGATGTATAACAACTTTTCATAAAACATGAAAATCGGTGAGTTTGAAAAAATTACAATTCTATATGTTTTGGTTGTAATTGTTTGAAGACAGTTAAAATGTAAACTTTTGTGATTGTATTATACATCAAAATCAGTAAAACCACCATTTTGTTCCGGAAAACTTCACATGATTTGCAAATTCAAAACTAAATCACTCAAGTTCAAATAATATAGATGGATTCAGTTGCTCATTTTAATGATATAAACTAATTTAAACATTTCTTATAACAAGAGATTTTTCCTTATCTGCACTTTACACACTCCTATACAACTTAAGCAACATTTTTGATATAACTGGCTTTTTTTTCTGAAGACTATAAATATTTCGGTTCCAGATACAATGAATAGAGATATCATAGCTGCTACTTGTGCGCAATTAATAGGAACATGTGTTGATGAGAATTTTTATACACACTTTAAACCAGTTTCATTATATAAATTCAACTACACGGTAAACTTGAAATTTTAACAATTTACAAACCCGCTTTAACTGTATTTAGGAGGTTAACTTGAAATCTTAATAATCTACAACCTGCTTTAACAGTATTTAGGAATCAAAGCGCTGACAACGCTTTGAGGCTTGGGCCATCATACAAATCTTGTGTTTAATTTCATTTGAGAAATAGAAAAATCAATATTGCTTGGTTGCTTTATACGCAATAAATAGTTAAATATATATATTTATTTTATATATATATAAAAATGTAAATAACATGAATTTACAAACTGTATTTATTATCTAAACATGCGATCAGTATTTTTACAACATTTGTAACAGAATACAGAATGTTTTATAAGAAGTACAGAAACTATAACTTTACGTATGTGCCTCGACGTCCTATGGACTAATTTTCATCGATCTGGTGAAGTGACTTATCGATCTAGTAGTAGTCAGCTTAAGACGGAATCTTATAAAACTCTGGTTTATTGCCGTAGAAGATATGTAGAGAATATCATTTTGTTATTATTAAGTTATCAATTTTCCCGCCTGCTTTGATCGCTGGTCATTTCACCGGATCGATGAAAATTAGTCCATAGGACTTATACCTTCAACAGATAGTAAACTGTTTCGAATGCTGTTTTATCCATATCTTGTTAATACTGATCTCATGTTAAAACAATAAATGAGTTCGCAAATGCAAAGGTTTTTAGCTCCCCTGAGCTGGCTCAGGGTGAGCTATTAGGATCGATGAATGTCCGTCGTCCGTCGTCTGTCGTCCGTCGTCCGTTCACACTTAGTTCGTTAACACTCTACTGGTCACATTTTTGCTCCAATTGTCACGAAACTTGGTCAGAATGTTTGCCCCAGTAATAACTCGGAAGAGTTTGAATATGGTTCATCTAGGGTCAAAAACTAGGTCACATGACCTAAAAATAATAAAATCTTGTTAAGGCTCTAGAGGCTACTGTTTCAGTCCAAATGTCCTGGCAATACGTCAGAAAGGTTGTATGGTTGAATTCTAGCAAAAGTTTGAATATTGGTCATCTGGGGTAAAAAACTAGGTCACAGAGCCCAAATATGGAAAAACCTTTTTAACACCATAGAGGTAAGATTTTCAGCCCAAATTTCCTGAAAAACTGTCAGAAAACTTTCTAAGATGATTTCCAGCCCAAGTTTGAATATGGGTCATGTGGGGTCAAAAACTAGCTCACACAGCCTGTACTCCAGATTTGACATGAATTTTTTTTTTCATAAATTATATATTTAGATGCCTGGAGATTATAACAACATAATATTTTACTTCAAAACTGATTATAAAAGTCAAAAAAGAATAAAAAAAAAATATTTTCGCTCAAGCCTGATTTGAACTGTGGACTCTCATGTTAACAAAATAATTCCCACGCATTTACTGTCAGCACCATCGCCGCATGTGATGTGATATTACAGATATTTACTTTAAATCTTATACGATATAGTTATACCGTCGCGTTACGGTATAGCACTTTAAAAGGGGAAAAATCAATTCATAATGTAATTATTTGACTTATTTTTTGTCAGTAAGTTATTTTTCAAGCATTAATCATAAATATTATTTATGATTTATAACACAAGAAAACTTTTTTTTTTGACATCTGGAGCACAGCCCCTTTAACACCCTAGAGGTAACATTTTCAGCCCAAATATCCTGGAAATATGTAAGATAGGTTGTTTTGATGATTTCTAGCCCAAGTTCGAATATGGACATCTGGGGTCAAAAACTAGGTCACAGAGCCCAAATGTTGAAACACATTGTTAACATTTAAGAGGTAACATTTATTTGGATGATTTCCAGCCCAGGTTCGAATATAGGTCATCTGGGGTCAAAAACTAGGTCATTGAGACAAAATATGGAACAACATTTTTATCACTCTCGAGGTAACATTTTCAGCCCAAATATCCTGGAAATATGTCAGAAAGGATGTTTTGATGATTTCTAGGTCAAGTTCGAGTATGGATCATCTGGGGTCAAAAACTAGGCCACAGAGCCGAAATATGGAAAACCCTTGTTAACACTTTAGAGGTCAAATTTTCAGTCCAAATGTCCTTGTAATATGTCAGAAAGGTTATTTGCGTGATTTCTAGCCCAAGTTCGAATATGGGTCATCTGGGGTCAAAAACTAGGTCACAGAGCCAAAATATGGAAAAACTTTGTTAACACTTTAGAGGTCACATTTTCAGTCCAAATGTACTTGTTATATGTCAGAAAGGTTATCTGTGTGATTTCTAGCCCAAGTTTGAATATGATTCACCTGGGATCAAAAACTAGGTCACAGAGCCCAAATATGGAAAAACCTTGTTAACACTTTAGAGGTAACATTTTCAGCCCAAATATCCTTGTTTTATGTCAGAAAGAATATTTGGATGATTTCTAGCCCAGGTTCGAATAGGGGTCATCTGGGTCAAAAACTATGTCACTGAGACCAAATATGGAAAAACCTTTTTATCACTCTAGAGGTAACATTTTCAGCCCAAATATCTTGGAAATATGTCAGAAAGGTTGTTTTGATGATTTCTTGCTCAAGTTTGAATATGGGTCATGTGGGGTCAAAAACTAAGTCACATAGCCCAAATATGATAAAACCTTGTTTACACTATAGAGGTAACATTTTAAGCCCAAATTTCCTGAAAAACTGACAGAAAACTTGCTAAGATGATTTCCAGCTCAATTTTGAATATGGGTCATGTGGGATCAAAAACTAGCTCATACAGCCTGTAGATGGAAAACCTTGTTAACCCTCTAGAGGTAAGAATTTCAGCCCAAATATCCTGGAAATAAGTGAGATAGGTTGTTTGGATGATTACTAGGTCAAGTTCGAATATGGGTCATCTGGGGTCAACAACTAGGTCACAGAGCCGAAATATGGAAAACCTTGTAAACAGTTTAGAGGTCACATTTTCAGTCCAAATTTCTTTGTTATATGTCAGAAAGGTTATCTGTGTGATTTCTAGCCCAAGTTTGAATATGAGTCATCTGGGGTCAAAAACTAGGTTATAGAGCCCAAATATGGAAAAACCTTGTTAACATTTTAGATGTAACATTTTCAGCACAAATATCCTTGTTATAAGTCAGAAAGGTTATTTGGATGATTTCCTGCCCAGGTTCGAATATGGGTCATCTGGGGTCAAAAACTAGGTCACTGAGACCAAATATGGAAAAAACCTTTTTATCACTCTAGAGAAAACATTTTCAGCCCAAATGTCCTGGAAATATGTCAGAAGAGTTGCTTTGATGATTTCTAGCTCAAGTTCGAATATGGGTCATGTGGGGTCAAATACTAGGTCACACAGCCGAAATATGGTAAAACCTTGTTAACACTCTAGAGGTAACATTTTAAGCCCAAATTTCCTGAAAAACTGTCAGAAAACTTGCTAAGATGATTTCCAGCTCAAGTTTGAATATGGGTCATGTGGGGTCAAAAACTAGCTCACACAGCCTGTATAAGGAAAAACATTGTTAAAGAACCTGTACTCCAGATTTGACATGATTTTTTTTTCATAAATTATATATTTAGATGCCGTGAGATTATAACATTATAATATTTTACTTCAAAACTGATTATAAAAGTCAAAAAAGAATTAAAAAAATATTTTCGCTCCAGCCTGATTTGAACTCTGGACCCTCGTGTAAACAAAATAATTCCCACGCTTTTACTGTCAGCACCATCGCCGCATGTGATATTACAGATATTTACTTTAAATCTTATACTATATAGTTATACCGTCGCGTTACGGTATAGCACTTTGAAAGGGAAAAAAATCAATTTATAATGTAATAATTTGACTTATTTTTTGTCAGTAAGTTATTTTTTAAGCAATAATCATAAATATTACAAGAAATTTATAACACAAGAAAACTTTCTTTTTTTGTCATCTGGAGCACAGCACCTTAAACACTCTAGAGGTAACATTTTCAGCCCAAATATCCTGGAAATATGTAAGATAGGTTGGTTTGACAATTTCTAGGTCAAGTTTGAATATGGGTCATCTGGGGTCAAAAACTAGGTCACAGAGCCCAAATATGGAAAAACTTTGTTAACACTTTAGAGGTCACATTTTCAGTCCAAATGTCCTTGTAATATGTCAGAAAGGTTATTTGGGTGATTTCTAGCCCAATTTCGAATACGGATCATCTGGGGTCAAAAACAAGGTCACAGAGCCCAAATATGGAAAAACATTTTTAACACTTTAGAGGTAACATTTTCAGCTCAAATATCCTTGTGATATATCAGAAAGGTTATTTGGATGATTTCTAGCCCAGGTTCGAATATGGGTCATCTGGATTCAAAAACTAGGTCACTGAGATCAAATATGGAAAAAAAATTCATCACTCTAGAGGTAACATTTTCAGCCCAAATATCCTGGAAATATGTCAGAAAGGTTGCTTTGATGATTTCTAGGTCAAGTTCGAATATGGGTCATCTGGGGTCAACAACTAGGTCACAGAGCAGAAATATGAAAAAACCTTGTTAACACTTTAGAGGTCACATTTTCAGTCTAAATTTCCTTGTTATATGTCAGAAAGGTTATCTGTGTGATTTCTAGCCCAAGTTTGAATATGAGTCATTTAGGGTCAAAAACTAGGTCACAGAGCCCAAATATGGAAAAACATTGTTAACACTTTAGAGGTAACATTGTCAGCCCAAATAACCTTGTAATATGTCAGAAAGGTTGTTTTGATGACTTCTATTTCAAGTTTGTTTATGAGTTATGTCGGGTCAAAAACTAGGTCACACAGCCAAAATATGGTAAAACCTTTTTAACACTCTAGAGGTAATAATTTAAGCCCAAAATTCCTGAAAAGACTGTCAGAAAACTTGATAAGATGATTTCCAGCTGAAGTTTGAATATGGGTCATGTGGGATCAAAAAGTAGTTCACACAGCCTGTATATAGAAAAACATTGTTAACACTCTAGAGGAAATATTTTCAGCCCAAATATCCTGGAAATATGTAAGATAGGTTGTTTTGATGATTTCTAGGTCAAGTTCGAATATGGGTCATCTGGACTCAAGAACTAGGTCACAGAGACCAAATATGGAAAAACATTGTTAACATTTTAGAGGTAACATTTTCAGCTCAAATATCCTTGTGATATATCAGAAAAGTTATTTCGATGATTTCTAGCCCAGGTTCGAATATGGGTCATCTGGGGTCAAAAACTAGGTAACTCAGCCCAAATATGATAAAACCTTGTTAACACTCTAGAGGTAACAATTTAAGCCCAAATTTCCTGACAAGACTGTCAGAAAACTTGATAAGATGATTTCCAGCTCAAGTTTGAATATGGGTCATGTGGGGTCAAAAAGAAGCTCACACAGCCTGTATATGGAAAAACCTTTTTATCACTCTAGAGGTAACATTTTCAGCCCAAATATCCTGGAAATATGTCAGAAAGGTTGCTTTTATGATTTCTAGCTCAAGTTTGAATATGAGTCATGTGGGGTCAAAAACTAGGTCACACAGCCCAAATATGGTCAAACCTTGTTAACACTCTAAAGGTAACATTTTTAGCCCAAATTTCCTGAAAAACTGTCATAGAGCTTGTTAAGATGATTTCTAGCTCAAATTTGAATATGGGTCATCTGGAGTCAAAATCTAGGTCACACAGCCTGTATATGCAAAAACTTTGTAAAAACTCTAGAGGCAACATTTTCAGCCCAAATATCCTGGAAATATGTCAGATAGGTTGGTTTGATGATATCTATCTCAAGTTCGAATATGGGTCATCTTGGGTCAAACACTAGGTCACACAGCCTGAATATGGAAAAACCTTGTTAACACTCTAGAGGTATTATTTTCAGCCGAAATATCCTGGAAATATGTCAGAAAGGTTGTATCGATGATTTCTAGCCCAAGTTCGAATACGGGTCATCTGGGGTCAAAAACTAGGTCACAGAGCTTAAATTTGCAAAAACCTTGTTTACACTCTACAGAAAACATTTTCAGCCCAAATATTCTGGAAATATGTCAGAAAGGTTTTCGATGGTTTCTAGGTCAAGTTCGAATATGGGTCATCTGGGGTCAAACTCTAGGTCACAGAGCCCAAAAATAGAAATATCTTGTTAAGGCTCTAGAGGCCACTGTTTCAGTCCAAATATCCTGGCAGTTTGTCAGAAAGGTTGTTTGGTTGTTCAAATTATTAGATAAGGTTAAAGGTCACGGAGGCTAAAAATAGATTTTTCTACTGTTCCTCATAAAGCCTTCATTTATAGACCAATATCTTTGATATTCAGTATATATGTTCCTTGCATGGACCCATGGGTAGGGTTTGAGGTCACTGGGTCAAGGTCATTGTCACCATAGCTAATAATAGATATTTCTACTTTCTGTCATAGAGCCTTTATTTATTGACTGATATTTAACATATTTGGTTTGTAGGCACTTACATTATTTTCAATTAAAAAATGAGATACTGCTTAACAGCAAACCTACAGCCAAAGTACTCAGGTGAGCGATCCAGGACTATCATGGCCCTCTTGTTTTGTCTTATTATAATTACCAGTAAACCAACAGAGATATGTTTACGTTTTTATTACTGATATAAAATTAAACACAAGAGTTTTATGATGCAGCCCCATCGCATCGTCAGTGCTTTTCTAACAATCTCTGGTGTCAGATCTGCCCTTTATTCTTCATAGTGTCTGGAAGGGAGGTAACCGCTGACAAAAAGGAGACACAGGCAAATCTTGCATCAGTTAATGACATCCGTGGGTCATGTTAGTTATTGATTTTATGAAACTTACTTTATTAAAGGTTAATTGCAACACAGTCAGAATCCAGAGGGATAGATTCGTGCAGTAAGAGCGTTTCCTTGGTAGTTGCCCATTTTTAGCCATTTGTAAGGCATCTATTTCGTGTGATTACAGATCAATTTTAAAGCAAAAATATGGCGATAATCATCTCGTTTTTTTCTCGAAAACGACATAAACGTCTATAAGCCCCAAACTTGCATTCCACGATACATTTGAGTTAAAATTTTTACTTGAAGATATAAAATACAGATAAGGAATATAGTCTTTTTATGCTACTTTCGTACACTCAAACTTTTGAACTATTTCAATGCTGTGTCAAATAAACATATATATATATATATATATATATATATATATAGTTATGATTGCGATATAAGGTCGAAATTTTTCATGCAAAAATAGACCTAAAGTCGAAGCGAACGTAAGGTCGAAATAAAACGCTTCGACCTTATGTTCCTCGAATATTTTTGGCAACTTCTGCATGTCAGATGGATTTAAAAAACTCACTGTATAGAGATTATGGGTTTACCTTTTCATTTAAACCAAATTTTGTTTAATTCTTTAGGCATTTTTTGAAAAAATATATTTCAAAGTTGAGGGTGTGTATATGAGGCATGTAAACAAATGGATAGAAAGTAGATCCGATTTTTAACTCACAAAATCACGGTAAAAAATGAATTGATTGACTGATGAATCATATCAGATTGTGTAAAATCATTATTTCTTTCATTTTATTGTAATATACCGCGATGTATATCAAACAGATAGAACACAATTTGATTAAAACTTGTTACTTGCAGATATATCCCCCCGTAAAAAGTTAGAATTCGGATTGTTTCGATCTGCATCGGCTATTTAGGATATTTTAATGTTTTATGTTGATATGAATCATCTTTTTCACCACTCCGATGGACTTGTTACTTAGACAATGATAAATTTATTAATTTTAGAATGGAGGTTTGTTTTGTTATTCTGTATCTTGTGTCCTCATCTAAATGAAAATCTATCTGTACATTTTAAAGCGACGCTGACTCACACATGGGCCGACTACGAAAACTAAAGAAAATGTTTATACAGCTAGAAATTCTAGCTGTAATTGTGAAGAATATAGCTAAACTAACTTATTGACTGATTTTTGTTACAGAAACTCATCAGAATATAAAGATCTACACACTTCTGCCGTTTAAAAGTTACCGAGTTAGCCACGGTGTAGATATTTTGGTTATATTATTAGTTTTGACCCAGTTTTAGTAACATTGTTTCTAGCTCAGTGGTGTAGATCGTTCTCTGTACATTTTCTGAACTAAAGGGTATGGGTTCGAATCCTGACAGTATACTATTTTTTTTTTTAGTCTTCATGATCTAAACACGCATAATATTAAGGTTTTTTATCAAGTCAGTACGATATCAAATAAGGCCTGGTGTTGAAAAAAATGTTGAGTTCTTTAAAATTTTTCTAAATGACAGAAGATTTTCAAAAGTTATGGGTGATGTGTCTCTTTTTTACTAATCTGTCGATTTAATTTTTAATGACGGGAGACAGGCTTTTTTAAAACGCTTCCTTAATTTGGCTTCTTATTGACTTAGTATTTTGCTCTGGTCTGGAAATGGTAATAATTGCCAGCAATCAAGGCTCTTTTAAACAGTTTAAAATAATGAAAAGGTGAGACAGTTAACCAAGGCTCTAGAAAAGGTAAATCATATTAGTTAATCCATAATGAATTTTAAAGTGAAGAGAGATGAACTGAAATTTAGCTCTAAAAGCAGGTTAAAGAAGTAACAAAGTATTACTCTGTAAAGCATTTTTTTTTAAGTGTAACACTTGTTTGAATCTTTAGCCACTTAAGTTAATGCCAGACTCAAGCTTTATACCTGACGAATTATATGCGTCTTTCCATGATAAAAGAATTTTGATTATGCCAGTTTTGTATGGTATTCTTGTTTTCACTTACAGAAAGGGTGCTACAAATAAATTCACAAGAGTTGTTTTAAGACTAGATCGGGCTAGTTACCTATTTAAATAGAGTTGGTCAATTTGGGTAAAATCATGTTCACAAATTTGTTCGCGTATCTAAAAGATAATTTTGCTACTATGATTGTTTTAAGTAACACTTCATTAATTCATCTTCACTTGGAATTCCACACGTCGAGCAATTTTATTTAATATGTTCAAAAACGTGTGTCCCTAGTTATATTAATTATTCATATAACTAGGAACACACGTTTTCGAACAGATTAAATGTTTACATTACATTTTGTGAGTATCCTCAAAGACGTTTTGACATATATCTGCAGTATTACTAGGCTAGAAGCAAAAGTTCTTTCTCTCTTGTTTACAGTAAGGTGCAAATTGTATATGTTACACATGCTTATTTTCCTAATAAAGCTCGTGACGTGATGACATGCTGTAAACCTCAACATTATAAGATAATTAAGGTCGTCAAAAGGTATTTCTATGCGGGTGTTAGCATAATCAAACAGTAATCTGGAACAGTTTAAGGTTTAAGTTCATGATAGATACAAACCACTATAATATGGCTAACAAAAACATCTGCACTTTTTGCAGGAGATTAAAATCTTTCTCAAAAGAAGCAGACCCCTGTCCGCATAACTTCACAATAATTTTCCTTGTAGAACCATGAAAGAGTGAGGCTATGACCGACTTCTGTTCTTCTACAAGTATGATACAAGTCTTGGGGTAGCATTCGCCAACCAAAACCTGCATCTTTAGATGCTAGGCCAATTAATTAATGCAAGACAAGAATACCAGTGAAAACATAATGATAATGGTAAGCTCTGTAGATATTGGTAAGCTTTTAAACTTACGTGAATCAAGTGCAGTTTTACAGTTGTACTAAATGTCGATATTTAGGTGCTAATGTTTAGATAAAGTAATCGCTTTAGGTCAAAACACACAGTGTAAAAAATTCTTAAATTTAAAACTGCACAAAAGTCAATATGTCATTGTAAATGTTTTCACGGGACCTATCTTTTAATATTTTTTTTTTTACATTTTCATGTCCCCAAATTCAAAAATCAAAAACAATGAGCTATATATCAGTCCACTTTGTTTTGTTAAATAACAAGTGATTCCTACATAAAAAATTATGGATTCACACGAAAGGCTTAAAGGGGCTGTGCTCCAGATGACACAAAAAGAGAAAGTTTTCTTGTATTATAAATTTCTTGTGATATTTATGATTAATGCTTAAAACTGACAAAAAATAAGTCAGGTAATCACATTATAAATTGAATTTTTTACTTTCATCGTGCTATACCGTAACGCGACGGTATAACTATATTGTATAAGATTTGAAGTAAACGTTAATACTTTCACATGACAGTTAAAGCGTTGATGTTTTGTTAACATGAGGGTCCAGAGTTCAAATCCGGCTAGAGCAAATATATTTTTTTTGTTCTATTTTGACTTCTATAATCAGTTTTGAAGTAAAATATCATGTTGTTATAATCTCACGGCATCTAGATATTTAATTTAAGTAAAAAAACTTTATATCAAATCTGGAGTTCAGCCTCTTTAAAATAGCACAAAGACTGACAGTAAGAGGTTATCAAACGAATAATGTAATATTTAGCTACATGTAAGAATTGTTTATTAGTTGGTGGATTGCATTTACTCAGAATTTTAAACAGATCAAAAATGATTTCCTCTCATAAATTCAACATTATTTTTACAAGAAAAAATCCAAAGGAAATTACCATATGTAGCATTGTCAGGAGCCGGGTGCGTCTATTTGCCGACGACACCATAGTTTATTTAACAATTAAATCACAAGCATCTGCACAAACCTTACAAAATGATTTGCAGAACCTTGAAATATGGGAAAAAGAATGGTCAATGGAATTCAACCCTGACAAGTGTGAAGTACTCAGAATACACAGGAAAAAGAAACCAGTCATCTTTCCATACACCCTACATAACACTACACTGAAAACCACAGAAAATGCAAAATACTTAGAAGTTACTATAAGAAGTAACCTAAACTGGTCATCTCATATAAACAATATCACAAACAAAGCAAAAAAACAGCTTAAGGTTCATCAGACGAAATGTCTAAACACAAAACAAACAACTCAAAGAGGCAGCATACAAAACATATGTAAGACCACAGGTTGAATACTGCTCAACCATATGGCATCCATGGCAAAAATATCTCACTCACAGAATAGAAATGGTCCAGAGGTCAGCTGCAAGGTACGTTCATAATGATTACCACTATACAAGCAGTGTAACAAACATGATTAAAGAACTAAAATGGTCAACTTTAGAACAAAGGCGAAACCATGCCAGCATGGTCATGCTACACAAGATAAAAAACAAACAGGTCAATGTCGATCACAATCATCTTACAAACACAAGAAACAGCAAATTCATCATCCCACAATCAAAGACACAACATCACATGAACTCATTCTTCCCAAGGACTATACGACTCTGGAACGAATTACCGACCGAGATTAAGGCTTCCCCAACTGTGCCAGCTTTTATCAGTGGACTAAACATGTTTTATAGATTTTAAGTATTTAAAATAAATGTTTAAGTAAGATCTTCAGTAAATCTTGTTTTCTTTATTATCTTTTATAATTTTAACGTTCCTGACACGTGCCCGCCTAGTATAGTCAGTATTGACTTTTGTCAGTAATAAGTTGAAGTTGAAGTTTCGCGGCTCATTCAGAAACAGAAATTACTGATAGAACTACAGTAAACATAACACAAAAGTCATATTTTGGTCTCACTCCATCCAGCCTTAGACTGCCAGAAATTTTTCATGAAACTAAGTAGCATTGTGATAATAGGTGTATAGTGTGTCTAGTTTGAGACGTAGACATTGCAAAAGGTTTAAAATGTTCATTTTATTGTGGTGGCATGTTTTCCTTTTTTCCGCTTATAACCGTTGTTTAATTAGCTTAGCGGAAGCCTTGTTTTGTATCATTATAATCAATGTTCAAGTTCGTTGATTGAATGCAGATCTTTTATCCTCAACGCAGACGAGTTTAATGTATGTGACGGCCTTGGTAAAGAAATAATCATTGTTGGGGCAGATTTTGAAGGTTGTGATGTACTCCGTTATGCAATTTTTAAAGTTATTAGGTTCTGTCATATAACAATATAATCGTGAAAACAAATTTAGTTGCATTTTTTCTGTGTTGTTGTTGTTGTTTTTTCCTCCCATTTTATATTTGCTATCATAATTTTCAGATTCTGAGTAGCTTGGGATGAAGGATGAACGAAGAAGCTTAGATCCATGATTAAGAAGCTATTGGTTGGTCCAAAAAGAAAAGAACAGACATTTTAATGTACTAACTTCATATTAAATAACATAATTGTCGGATTAATTAAACTGCATAAGAAAAGAAGTTTTCTAATTTTACAACGAGTCACTTTTGTGACTGATTTTCTACTGAAACAAATTGTTACTCTCGTGTATCACCGTTTTTCTTTTAAAAATTCTGACAGGCTGTAAATTTTAAACTCTGATTAAAGTAGCGAAGTCATATACACTCATAAAATATATTCTTGGAGCTGGCGGTGGTTAAGTGTAAAATGGCGCAAACTTCAAGCTAATTGGGCCATGCCAAGTTTAACGGTTTAGTTGATACCATTTTATCTTTTTAGGGGAAAGTTAGCAAACAAAAATAACATTTATTCAAATAACCTTCGTTGAAATCAATAAATATGCAAATCAGACCTAAATTGTACGTTCGACATTTGGGTTAAGTCACAAGTGATTTTTTTGAATGTATCGTAATCTGTGTACATCATACGAATATATATCACATGTAATGGAAAATAATGTTCTATTTATAATAAAACTGATGACATTAATGATTAAAACAAAACACAGTTTTGTGTAGAAATCAAGTGAGTGTAGTATAGCATTTTAATACATGCAAACATGCACTTAGCAACTTTAAACAGTGCGATTACAAAATCAACAGATTAACGTGCGATATCATTAAATTTAGATTTAATAAATAGGTAAATAACAACAATTTCTCTTACACGAAACTTAGGTTCACAACAAGATCATACGAGACGAGATGTATTTATTGGTGTGCAGCTTAAAAACAAGTACAGGTTATAACTGAGCTTTGAATATTTAAAAAGTGATTGTTTACAATATGTAAATAGAATGGGCAAATGGGTCAGTTAAAAGGAGGCAGGAGCGACTGTTTTCCGATACAGCCAGTCTTAAAATCACAAAATTAACTGAAACAGAATATCTTTTATTATTTTCTGCCGTATTTGGCGTTGTCTGTCCGTCATTCCATCCTTCATGTTAGTGCGATAAGTAAACAATTTATTGAATTGAATTTTATATTAAAAAAAAACACCAAAAGCACCCACCAATTTGTATTCACTGCTGGATGGTTCTTGCACAGTTGCGCAGTCTGTTAATATCAGGTCAGTTATGACCCTTGATAAATGTTTTCAACTATAGGTATGACATAAGACTTTTTTTAGAGGGGAGCGGGATGGGGCGGGGGACATGAAAAAAGTTTTGTTTGATTTATAGAGCATTAAAACTTCTCAGTTCTTTCATTAACCTTAAAATCTTGGGGGAAAATGTAATGCCTGAAGCAATTATTACTATTATTATCATTATTATTATTTGACCTTCGCCTGAGGTCAAGATTTGTGCTCTAGATAACTTTGGAAGAAAATGACACGCTCTGGAAAGAGAGAGAGAGAGGAGAGAGAGGGGGGGGTCGAAAGTGTTACATGTTGTTTTATAGGACAACAAGAAAAGCTTCTACAAAACAACAATGCTTGAAATTTGATGTTTGGCATGTGATTTTGTTTGTGATTCTCTAGATAGATTTTTCAAATTATGCCTCTTAGATCAAAAATGACATCGCCCTCAGACTCTATTTTTTCCTATTAAGTTTTAGAGAAACTTAACAGAAAATTATTCTTTCAACCCAAAAAGCCCAGAGCTTATATACAAAGTATGTGACATGAAGCAGTTGTCTTCAATCAACGAAGTAGGTCGAGGGATAAATATTTTGCAATGTCCGTCCGTCCGTCTGTCTATCTGCCTGTCTGTCTCATTCATAATCAGTGGAAGAATTCTCCAGAAACTCAATCCAGTTGTGTATCATCATTCTAGGATGGAACAGATAAAAAGTTTGTTTCGATAAGACCAGGCCCTTTCATTCATTCTCTATACAATCAATACAGCTGAGCAAACATTTATGCACAATATTGAAGCAGAAAGAAAATATTGAAAACTGGTAATTACGAGAAACACACAAAGTACTTATATGTAGAGCTGTTACATAACACAATGAAATCATGTTTTTATGTCATGAATGAAAAAAAAGGTGGAACTATTTAATGAACATGAATATAAACATTGTAAAAGAAAATCTGTAACAGATAATGATTTCTAAGGCTTTTTATTATTTTCAATTAAGTCAACGCATGATTAGATTCAATTTAGCCATAAACAACAACTGTTCTCTTATTTATATCCACAGAGCTGTTACTTCACAGTAATTTCTCTTATTTATATCCACAGAGCTGTTACTTCACAGTAATTTCTCTTATTTATATCCACAGAGCTGTTACTTCACAGTAATTTCTCTTATTTATATCCACAGAGCTGTTACTTCACAGTCATTTCTTCTGAAGTAGAAAAGTGTTGTGGAAACAAAGAAAAAAAAAAGTCTCGAGTGATCTTAAAGAATATTTTCATATGTTTGATAATATTTTTCTGGAAAAAAAGCAGTACTAAACATATATATCATTTTTTGGTTTTAAATCTCCATTCTCTATCCAGGGCACATTTTTTGGCTTGAACTTCTAAAGGTGCAAAGTTCACGTTCGACCTCCTCAATTTATAAACGTTCATAATTGTTTCAATTAATACCTCTCTTTTACGGTTCAATCATGTCTCAGTCGATATATATATTTAAAAAATCAAATATCTTGAGCGCTGACTAATAAAGCTAAAAGACTTACGAAGGGAAATTTCAAAAATATTCTTCCAAACGGCTATGCCTAGATCATTAAAACTTCTTAGGTGTGTTCCTCGGAGGGATATCCGTTATCTTTCCACCGGCTTCATAACTATCCCACCAAAGAATGAAATTTTATTTACCTCGTACGATTTTGCTTTTTCCAACCGTTCAAATCTGACAGTACTAGTAGGATTTCAGGAATGACGAGAGTGACTTGACAACGATGGTTACATGTGGCAGCTGCTAAGCTAAGTTAAAAGGGTATCTTTGCATAATCTTACATTTCATGACTCAGCTTCCACACTCATATTACAATACTCATTTATATAGCTTGAAAGTTTATTCCCCAATTATGCATTTTCATTTTTACAGACAATTTTCAAACTTTCATGTCCCAAAAAATATTCATTTAAATAGGAGTACAAAGGAAAATGTGCAAAAAAATAGCATCCTCAAGGGTGGGGGCTGATATAAATTCAAAAAATTTGCTTGTCTGTGTTTTCAGCAACAGACAAAGAAAAACAATATACGTATTCTACACAAGTGTAGTAACTACATGTATACAAATCCCCCCTTCCGATAAAAAAAAAATAGTTGTAAGGCAAGTTCTATCCTATCCAAGCTGAACTGTATTAGTAGTTAGTGGTAACGCCATATAATTACGCATCACTGTGAGTTAAATTGAGACCATAACTGATGACGTACGTAGCTTATATAATGTCCGTTCGGTTATACGAGGTTTTTAAGCCCACGCCCAAACTTAGAGTCGGAACAAACTGATAAGATTAATTTGCGCTAGGCCCTCGTGATACGGATTTACACTGAGCACCTTTTAAGGTCTATCTGATCGGATCAACATTACACAGTCGGTACTTGGAAACATATCTGGGATTCTTGGTATACGCGTGAATGAAAACTTCGAAATCTTTTCACTATTGTCAGATCTTAAGCTTATAAATTACAGAATTTAGATATGGTATGTTCATAGTCATAACGTAGGCCAAATAGTTTAGAAATGTGGTTTTCATTCAGTCACTTGTTTTTCGTCCCAGTGCTTTTCCCAAGTTTTGCCTGTAGTAGAAAAATAGCTACTAGTAGCCAGTAACTAATAGCCCGCTATTTAAGGCAGGTATAATAAAAAGGGTGTCAAGAAAGAAATAACTGGTTTCTTGTTCTATCTTACACCATAAGCTACCGAATAAATAAAACCAGTTCAAACAAATGTTACAAATGCGGATGTTCAACTCCTGTCGATGGTTTGCCGTTATCTTTGACTCCAACTTACAGATACCTTTAAGGTTAAATTCAGGCTCAGTTTATATCTGTTCGGAGGTGTTATTTCATATCCGGACACTCAACTACTGATTAATTTGTACTTGTAACATGATTATTCAGGTTGCTGTTCAAGATCTTAGTATTTTATTTCAGAACTTAAGTCTTTCATTGAATAATATTTGTTTCACTTCAACGCACCCAAGTTACCTGTCCATTTTTTTGGAGGTCGAATTAAAGTGACATCTTAGGCATATTCTGAGGTACTTTTGTTTTGGGCCAGAATCTCGCTCTAGCAGATACATTGACCTATACAAACAGTTACATTATATCTCAACTAGCATACAATGAGTGGGACTAAATTCTTTTAGTGATTCCATCTGAAGTCTGTTTGAAGAACAAGATGACCTTAAAGATAAAGCAAACAGACAGCCGCAAAACAACGGACTTGTGATCTAACTTCTTTTTGAGATCTTTATATATTATATGTGACAAAAAAAGAAAGCACTGAATCTAGAATGTACGGGTCTTTGTAGATCTCCCAATCGACTCTTCGTGTTATTGATGATTTCTCTGTTTGCATTCTTACTGAATGACACAAATGCCATAATTTCCGAGTTTGTAAAACAATTTAAGATAATAAGCAGTATCGAATGCGAAATCTTAAATCACACTGTCTAGTTTTTGTTTCATTTTGTTTCATTGTTTAATTTACAAAGAAGAACATAACTATCTTACTTATCTAACCACCCAAGCAGATTTTGTTCTTATATGAAATTTGACCCCTAGACTTTCATTTATTTGATGCAGATCTACAAGAAAATGCAAGCTAAAGCCATTCGACCACTTGAGTGTAACGAAGGAATTGTTTTGGTGGTTTCCAACCTATATGAACAAATTCATGATATTAGAATTTTACAACAATTTGAAATAGCGGCGGGGAAATGTTTAGGTTGGTCAGAGACATACAAAGTCTCTGGGTTGGTAAGCATAGAGTTGTACTTTTTAGCTCACCTGATAAGAGCTTGTATGATCGATGGCTGTCCGTTGTCCACAATAGCTTAAAACGGCATCTTCTGTTAACCAACACGGGTCAATTTTATAAAACATACCACAGGTGTTTGGCACATATCTATGATAGTATTTAGCAGTACCTAGTCATTCCAGGACATACATTCTCCTCATTTGCAATAATATAGATTAAGAAATATAAAAGGTAAGTAAGTCCTAAACGAGGCATTTACGAAGCCTTCACTTTTTAAGTTTTCTCCCTTAATGTAATCTAAATATTTCGCGATAAATCAAACGGGGATCAGTAGCAGGGTCATTTATCTTCACGAACATCCCATACACTATGTACTGCAATTTAGCATCGAGGCACAGTAACAGGAAGTTTCAAGATTTCATTGCCGAAACGCTTACTCGGAACAGTAGACGTAAATCGAATGTCTGATATTTCGCCTTTTATTGTAAAATTCTGTGATAAACAGCTAAATTTTCACGGAAAATGCATTGTCATTCGATAAGTTTACTTAAAACAAAGTCATATGTATCCATTTACATTTACAATACCTGTTCACAAGTATGTAATCAGTTTAATTCTTCACTCAACTACATAATCTTTTTTCGCATCGGCCATTACATTTTACAACAGCGAAATTTGAAACGGATCATTTCATTGGACGATGGATACACACCTCCGGTTAAATTAACGTCTACTGTTCCGAGTAAGCGTTTTTGCTGAAAAACTTTGAAACTTTCGGCTGCTGTGGCTTTAAGCTTGATGCCAGTGTATAATGTATGGCATATTTGTGAACGTAAATGATCCTGCTACCGATCGCCGCCAAGTTTTTTTACAAATATTGAGTATGAAGTAGGGGAGAGAACATAAAAGTGAGGGCTTCGTAAATGCCCGGTTTCAAGACTTATTTACCTTTTCTATTTTCAGTGTATATATACAATATTAAGGGTGGAAACTTGTATGAGAATGACAAGATACTCCTTATATAATCCTAGGTATGTGCCAAACACCTGTGAAACATACCACTGGAATCCGACGTTTTATCCTAGAATTCACCACAGGAGCTTGAAATTGTAATTTTAGTCATTCAAGAGTCGAAACTGCTAATCAAGCTTCTTTTTCTATATATAAAACCACAAGGAATGAAATGCCACCTGCTCCGTCCACTAGGAATTTCGGGTCGCATCAGCTAAAATGCGAAAAAGTGCAGATATCTATCAGTCCTGTCACTCAGCAGACACAAAAACTAACCAAAACAGTTCGCTAATTGTTGTCAACACGCTACACACTAGTAGAAAACCGCTGCTTTCCATGAATTTCCAACAAAATTTGCTTGTCGCCAAAGCCACTGCGTGACGTCATATGGGGAATGTAATCTCCAAAATATTTCTTGATCACAACAGGGCTCTAATTTGTAAATTAAAGCCCTGATCACAAGCAGTTTTGAACTGAAGAAGCCTTTCTGTTCTATACTTTTATGCATCACAAAAATAATTGTGAAGTACATTTTACTGTTATTTCAGTATAAAAGCATCTACTTAGTTTGATTTTGCATTTGTTCTTTCTATCTATTAAATCCAGAAATAGATTTTCCTGGGAAACCGCCACAATTTTTGGGAATTTCGTGACATCACGCAATGGCTTCGGTGACAAACTGATTTTGTTCGAAAATGCATGAAAACTAGCTGTTTTCTTCTCCTGTGTAGCGTACTGAAAAAAATAAGCGATTTGTTTTAGTTAGTTTTAGTGTCTGCTGAGTGACAGGACTGATAAATATCTACACCTGAGCGCAAGTTAGCTGAATCGACCCGAGTTCTTTGTGGGCGGAACAGGTGGTGTTTCATTCCTTGTGTTTTATATACAGAGTAGAAGCCACAAATACATTTTGAATCTTCGAGGACTAAAAACTCAGTTTCAAGGTCCTGTGAATTCACCGAGATGGGAATTAAAGCACTGCCACTCTGTAGCCTGTGAACATAGACTGGTCAGACCAATGCTCGGCGTAAAATCAAAGGAATTTCTTTGAAGAGACTAAACAAATTACACATTTCATGTTATGGACTAATTATATTCAAGAGTAAACTTTGCTAAATCCTTACGAAGTTTCCCCATGTGAAACAACCGTGACGTGAACGAAAATGTAACGATTCGCCACTAACGATTCGCCACAGGTTCATATAACGATTCACCACAGAGTAATAACTACTCGCCACAAAGAAATAACGATTCACCACAAGGTAATAAAACAAACTATTTTTTAACTTGTGATTTTCATTTATATTTGTTTGGTAATTTGATGAAAATAGATATTTAAAAAGAGAAATTTTGGTTTGTAATAGCTTCATTATTATGAAATCTCGCACATTTATCTCATTATTGATACGGAAAATATGAATACCAAAAATATCACATTTATCCGAATGATCAATCAGTTCGGTGACAAATCAATCAAAGTTGTGTTTTTAATCATTGTACATTAAAGTTTTAAAGTGATAATCATATTCCTTATTATTACTATGTTAAAAAGTACCTTGACTGAAAGTATAAATATACAAATATTCAAATATACCTTCCGCACAGTTTGTTATATAATTAGGAATAATAAAAGGAGCGTGCAATACGTTTCTTACTGGATTAGTAAATGTATTTAGAAAGTGCAGGGACTATTTTCTTTGATTTTGTCGGAATCAAACTATTTAATTTAAATAGTGTCGGCCAATGACAATAAAATGTTCATTAAATGTAAGAGTTCTGTTTTAAAAAGGGGTGAACAAAATCACAAAAAAGACTCAAGTCATAAGACTTTAATTATATATATTATACAAATTATCAACGGTTTTCATACTAATTAATGTACAAATTAATTTTTAAATCAAAATAGGTCGTTGGTTTTTGTTTTGATGATACTGCTTTCATTTGAAGGGATTAGTGAAGTTAACCAAATAACATTGTCATTTATATAGGTGTTGATTGGCACTGTAGTTTATCTTTATTACTCGTGAAATGTCACAGTACGACTGCTAGGGTGCTTAATCCTTGACGTAGGATCATATTTCCTTTTGAAAAACCCCTAGCTAATTAAATAATCATGTCTTTAATATAGGTGTTGATTGGGCATTGTATATCTGTGTACATATGTCATCCATCGGTGAGATTAAGGGGTAAAAACATAATAAATTTATGGACATGGACTTTTTTCTGCACTAGAAAAAAATGAGAGTTTTATAAAAGGCGACTTAAATTTTTCATGTTATATTCACGTACATAAAAACTAAAAAAAACAATTAATTTATTTAGCATAAATATAAATACAATTGGAAACAATTGTGACAAGGTAAATTGCACACACACGCGCGCACGCACGCACACTTACACACACACACATCTACAAATTCATCAATTTGTAATTATTTTTCAATTTTGAAAACTGATTAATCGTTAAATTATTTTGTGGCGAGTCGTTAATAGATTAAAATGTGTACTCCTTACACTTTTTGAAAACTGTGGCGAATCGTTATTACTTTGTGGCGAGTCGTTAACTGACTTGTGGTGAATCGTGAATTCTTGTGGTGAATCGTTATTGTGGCGAATCGTTATTGTGGCGAATCGTTACATATTCACGTGAACAACAGGGCAGGCTATAAATAGACATAGTAAAGCATGTGCGGTTTGCACAAAATTGTACCAATGCTCGGCGTTGCGTAGATGACCTTATCCGGACCTTTCAAAAAGAAATCTTTTGTAATTATGCAAAGAACCTTTCTTGAACACAAAATGAATAAAGTATTAAATAGATTGTTTCTATTCATTGTGTATCAAACAGTGGAAGTACATGATCTCGCATAGAAAACAATGCGTTTTGTCTGTTTTATCCAATGGGATCCCCTTCCGTCTGCTATGCTTAAGTCACGTGATAATTCTGGAAGTTCCGAGAACCGTGAAAAGATAGACGAAATGACACTTAACTCGAATTAAAGAAGAGTTTTAAATCACTTCTAAGAAAAAATATCAATTCCGTGAAAAAACAGAATTATGCCGAGCGTTGGTATACGCCGAGCATTGGTCCAAGCACTCTACTGAAAGTGTCCCATGCATGAGTTTGTCAAATTTGTTTACCCCAATTTGCCCAAATCATGAAATGGGGTTTGTCTGTTCTGTTATCCAAACACTATTGACCAAAGTGTCTATTCTAATGATCACTGACTTACTGACCAGGTAAAACTATAATTTATATTTAAGTTCTAAAGGCTTTTTAAAAGTTGTAACTTGAAATAGGGCCTAATAAAAAAGTGAAGGAATGTGAAGAGATAAGGACCTTCTTTTACTTAAAGCTGAATATATCGCTGCTAAATGAATTGATTGTAGCTTTCTTTTAATCTTTCCCCATCCCCTTGTTTTTGATGCTCCCGAAGGGCATTCAGTAATCAGACTGTCCGTCTGTCCAGTAAAATCTTGTCCTCACTTCTTCTCAAAAACTGCTAGTGGGATTTCATTGAAACTTAACAGGAGTGTTTGTCACCAAGCCTAGTTGTGCATGTCATCAGGAGATTCTGCTCAATTGATTTTTGGCACTAAGTGAAGTGTCTGTAAATGTTTTTTTTTTACTCCAAAATCTTGTCCTCGCTTCATCTCCAAAACTGCTTAAGGGATTTCATTGAAACTTAACAGAAGTGTTTGTCACCAAGCCAAGCCTAGTTGTGCATATCATCAGGAGATGCCACTCAATTGATTTTTGGTAGAGTTATGGGCACCTAGGCATTTTTTTACCCAAAATTCTATATATTAAAATCTTCTCCACACTTCATCTCCAAAATCGCTTGCAGGATTTCATTGAAACTTCACAGTAGCTGCTACATGCTACAAAGTAGCCATGACATATGGGAATCACTTCTCCATCATCTGTCTGACCGTTCTTCTGTCTTTGCATCCATCAAAAAACTTGTCCGGACTTCTCAGAAACTACTGGTGCAATTTCATCCAGACTCTACAGGAATGATCAGTACCACTTCTAGTTGTGTATATCTTCTGCATTTTCCAGTTCAGTGATTTTTTTCAGAGTTATGGACCTTTAATGATTTTTATTTTTCAAGTTTGCCTGGACTACTTCTCTTATACTACTACTAAAGGCAATTTGCATGAAATGTTACAGGATTGATCGGTACCTCAAGTACTTGCGCATATTTAACGGGTGTTTTCCTTAAATGATTTTTTGCTGAGTTCTGGCCCTAGAATTAAAAAGTGTTTTAGCATACCTGCCATCATTTTTTTGGCCATTTCCGGGATTTTGATATCAAATTTCCGGGATTTGAGCCGATTTTCCGGGACATACAACTATTCATATTCTTTCAGTGCCCTACCGTTGGCAGTACACCTAATTGGACGGGATTCCGTTTTTGGCGGGAAAAGCCATGCACGTGTTTCAAATACCCATCAGTACCATCAGTTTCATACCTTTTATTTTAGTTGCAAGAGCATAGTAGTTGTGTAGCAGTAATCATAAAACAATAACTGTGTACCATTAATTAATTAACATTAATGCACCGCAAGTCAATAAATCGATAGCCTATAGCGGTCTTTTGTTTATTGGTTATCAATGACATGCGGTGTATTCGCCGAATCCGAACATATTATCATAACGAATATTTAAAGAATAAGCGGCGTGTCAAAAATTTGACTGGCCTGATCAAAGGTATGTTCATGTTTTCTGGGACATTGGGTGTCTTTCCGGTACTTGGGGACAGGCCCTTGATTTCCGGGACAAACCCGGACGATCCGGGACGTATGGCAGGTATGGTTTTAGCCAACAAACTGTCCAATCACCTCTCATTATATCTACTAAATTGGCTATCATCAGGCGACTCATGTGATCAATGATTGCCCTTGTTTACTCTAACTTCTTAAAGTCTTGTCCATGCTTCCTCTCCAAAACCATTGGAGCATTTCATTGAAACTACACAGGAATGTTTGTCACCATATGTGCATATTGTCAGAAGTTTCTGGTAGGTTTATATTTGGTACTGTTATGGGCCCTAAGTATTTTTTACTATAACTTCTATATTAAAATCTTGTCCAAGCTACATCTCCAAAACTGCTTGGGTGATTTTATTGAAACCAGAATGTTTGTCACCAAGCCTTGTTATATATAAAACATCAGTAGTGGTTGGAAATAAAACAGTATTGTTCGTTTTCAAGGCCAAACTCACAGCTTTATATTTTATTGAATAATTATGTCTTCAACCTTCGTATAAGAATCTGATCTCTTTTCCACAGGCATATTCAATTATATAGTTACACCAGTTTCATTTCAAAGCTACATTCTGGGGGCATATGTCAATTTCCAGTGTTTTCATTTTTTCAGCAAAATTTGTTTTGAATAGCGAAGCTTAAAATCTATTTTCATTTGTCTGTTGAATCTGAATAATGCCGGGTTGAGAAGTATTGTTGTCATCCAGTAAGATATAGATATTACGCTCCCTCAGCAGCTACGTGAATACAGTATCATTACTTCACACCGCTGCTTTAATAGTACATTGTAGATATATGATATTGACCTTTACAATGAACTTTTAAACAACCAGTGAAAGTGCACCAATATTCACAAAACCAAAAAATTTTTAAACCAATTTTCATTGGTTGAAACGATCACGTGACTGCAAAAAATATAAATAGAAAGCAGTTTTCTCACATTGTTGTAAACAAAATGTCCTCTCTGGAAGATATTAACTTTGATCCACTTGCAAAACGTTTAAATGATCACTTCATTAAACCGTTTCAAAAATCTGTACTTCGTGCAATCATTGGAGAAAATAAGGACACATTTTTTTGTGCAAAAACAAGGTCAGGAAAGTCACTGTGTTTTCAAGGATTATCGTATCTCTAATGTGAACTTGGACTGAAAAGAAACCCTATTGTGTTGGTAATTTCACTGTTGATTTCATTGATGGAGGCTCAAGTTCAAGAATTACGAGAGAAACATATTTCTGTGACCTACATCCGAAAAGATTCAAGCGAAAGCTCTGAAATATGCATACATATTAAAAAACACGTTGATGAGTAAAATACAAAAGTAACGTGCGAACATGCATTGTTTGTTTACATTTTGGGTTGTCAAATGTATGTATGTGACAATTAGTTGTAAGCTTGTCACTGATTGGCTGAAAAGTAACTGTGGATTTCCCTGTCTAAAAATAGAAATATCGTTACGAAAATTGATTTTTTGCAGAGGTAAGAAAGTGAAACATTCGACCGATGCGCAGGAGAGTATATAGATATGAATTTTTGTGAAGATATCATTTCGAGTAACTTGTATAGTCCTGAAAAGGGCTTTAAAGTAGTCAGGACAACTTACTACTCTCTCATGGTTAGAAGCGCGCCTCTCTTGAGAATGGCTGAGATGGACTCTGTCTTGTCAACGGGGCCATTGCTCAGCAGCTGGCTGTTGTAGTACCAAACTTTATATAGGAATTTTAACTTTAAGGATCTTGTTTAGTCTCTTCCTTGTTTTGTTTGCTCATCTGTTTCGAGGAAAAAAGTCGAGGGATTATAATTGCTGCATTGTCATAGCTGTTGTTGTTGTTGTCGTGCAAAAACTTTAATGTAGCCTATTACTCAAAGAATTTTAAAGGTATCAGTATGAAACTTGGACTGCTTGTTTATCATGACAAGAGGCAGTTGAAACACATGGGGCATTATTCTGATTTTTTAGCTCACCTGAGCACAAAGTGCTCAAGGTGAGCTTTTGTGATCGCCTGATGTCCGTCGTCCGTCCGTGCGTCGTCCACTTTTTCTTCAAACAACTTCTTTTCCTGAACTGCTGGGCCAATCTTGCTGAAACTTGGCAGGAATGTTACTTGCATGAAGCTTCACCAAAATTGTTCAAATGGTTCAGGTCCATTGCATTTCTAGGCCACAGGAGCTAAAAATAGTTGGAACTTTAAAAATCTTCTTCTCCAGAAGTACAAGGCCTGGAGCTTAGATATTTGGTATGAAGCATCATCAGGTGGACCTTTACCAAGTTTGTTCAAATCATGACCCCTGGGTCAAAAATGGCCCTGCCCCAGGGGTCACTAGTTTTACATAGAATTATTTAGGAAAAACTTAAAAAATCTTCTTGTCTGAAACCACAAGGCCTAGAATTTAGATATTTGTTGTGCAGCATTGTCCAGTGGACCTCTACCAAGTTTGTTCAAATCATGGCTCCTGGGTCAAAAATGGCCCAGCCCCAGGGGTCACATGTTTATATAGAGTTATATAGGAAAAACTTTATAAAATCTTCTTGTCAGAAACTGCAAGGCCTAGAGTTTAGATATTTGGTGTGCAGCATTGTCCAGTGGACCTCTACCAAGTTTGTTCAAATCATGGCTCCTGGGTCAAAAATGTCCCCCCCCCCCCCCCCCCCCCCAAGGGGTCAAATGTTTTATATAGAGTTATAATGAAAAAACTTTAAAAAATCTTATTGTCAGTAACCGCAAGGCGTAGAGTTTGGATATTTGGTGTGCAGCATTGTCTAGTGGATGTCTATCAAGTTTGTTCAAATTATGTCCCCTTGGTCAAAATTGGCCACACCCCAGGGTTTTTTTGGTTTACATATAGTTATATAGGAAAAACATGAAAAATCATTTTTCTCCGAAACTAATAGGACTAGACCTTAGATATTTGGTGTGGATTATTGTGTTGAGAACCTTTACCAGTATTGTTTATATGTTGGCCCTGGGGTCAAAATTGGCCCTGCCCCGGGGGCCCTTAATATGTAAAAAAGGCAATCTTTAAAAATCTTCTTACTGGAAACCACAATGCCTACAGCTTTGATATTTGGTATGTAGCATTGTCTAGTGGATGTCAATCAAAGTTTGTTCAAATTATGTCCCCTTGGTCAAAATTGGCCACACCCCAGGGTTTTCTTGGTTTACATATAGTTATATAGGAAAAACATGAAAAATCATTTTTCTCCGAAACTAATAGGACTAGACCTTAGATATTTGCTGTTGAGTATTGTGTTGAGAACCTTTACCAGTATTGTTTATATGTTGGCCCCGGGGTCAAAATTGGCCCTGCCCCAGGGGCCCTTAATATGTAATAAGTACAAGGCCTGGAGCTTAGATATTTGGTATGAAGCATCATCAGGTGGACCTTTACCAAGTTTGTTCAAATCATGACCCCTGGGTCAAAAATGGCCCTGCCCCAGGGGTCACATGTTTATATAGAGTTATATAGGAAAAACTTTATAAAATCTTCTTGTCAGAAAAATTGGCCCTGCCCCGGGGGCCCTTAATATGTAAAAAAGGCAATCTTTAAAAAGTATTGTGTTGAGAACCTTTACCAGTATTGTTTATATGTTGGCCCGGGGTCAAAATTGGCCCTGCCCCAGGGGCCCTTAATATGTAAAAAAGGCAATCTTTAAAAATCTTCTTACTGGAAACCTCAATGCCTACAGCTTAGATATTTGGTATGCAGCATTGTCTAGTGGACCTCTTCTTAGTTTGTTCGAAAAATATCGCTTGGGTCACTATTGGCCCCGCCTGAGGGGTCATAAGTTTTAAATAGCAGTATAGAAGAAAATCTTTAAAAATCTTCTTGTCTGAAACCACAAGGCCTAGAATTTTAAAATTTGGCATGAAGCAAGCTGTATCAAGCTTTTTGAAATTATTAGATTAGGTTTAAGGCCATGGAGGCTAAAAATAGATTTATCTACTGTACCTCATAGAGCCTTCATTTATAGACCAATATCTTTGATATTCAGTATATAGGTTCCTTGCATGGACGTCTACCCATGGGTAGGGTTTGAGGTCACAGGGTCAAGGTCACCATAGCTTATAATAGATATTTCAATCTGTCATAGAGCCTTTATTTATTGACTGATATTTTACATATTTGGTTTGTAGGCACTTACATAATTATTTTCAATTAAAAAATGAAATACTGCTTAGCAGCAAACCTACACCCAAAGTACTCATGTGAGCGATCCAGGGCCATCATGGCCCTCTTGTTTTTGAGTTATGTCCCTTTTTACAGTGAACGCCAGGAGGAACCCTCATTATCCTCGAGGTCGTCACAGACTACCCATTCTGTAAAACACGCATTTCGAGGATCCCTGCTATGGACATAGTCAACAAATAACATGGCGGATGTCTGCTAAATGGTTCCAAGAACTTTTTCACATGTTATTATTGATATCGAGGCTCACATAGTTCCTGATTACATGCTTTTCAGGAAACTATATGATTTAGAAATATCAAATGTATAAATCTCTCATTCTGATGCATTTGTTTATGAATGCTCCTATTTGTTAACACAAAGAATGCCAATTCAAAGCAAAATTTTTGCTTCTCAAAACAGCTGACCATATTTTCAGAAAATAATTGACTGGTTTCCAATTGAGACGTGTTAAAACTGCTTTCCTATTTAAAGAAAACATAAACCCTGCTGTGACATCTATATCGTTTAGTCACTTGGCAAAAATTATTGATCTATTTTGCTATATATTAACAATCGTTTTTGAAAATTTTACGATAAAAATACACAATAAACCTACTAAAGGTGTAACGATTCCTCGATGCATCGCGATCTGCTCTGTCCTCGATGTACGCATCGGTATAAAAATATAAGTACCAATATATCGCGGTGCAATACATATTTCACCTCCCGATGCATCGATATGGTGGACAGATATCGCAGTACACTAACAATATCTTCCAGGAAAATAAAAACAAACGTATTTTTTGAAAGACAGAAGAAAAACTTAGCTCGGATAAAAATAATGAAGGAGCACGACTATTATCATATCGTTGTCATTTCGTTTCCAGTTTAGGCCAAAACAAAATAATATTGTGGTTCCGGTAACCCGACCGACCCTATCGTTTTGGCCCCGACCCTGAATTATTTTATGGCATTTCCATCAACTTCGCAGAAAATTTTTCATCTGCCGACGTCAGTAACTTGCTAAGCTCCGGTTATGGGCGGAGTTTATACTCGGAAACGGCATCAATACATACTACCTTCAAAGCATTGGCCAATCAGAGTGCAGTTTACTACTTTCATTTATTTAATCCCGTGTGTTGACACTCGATACACAAATTAACACAGTAAGCCATCAACAGGTGTTGAATTGGGTCAATAATGTAACTCGATGTACACAGAGTAGAAAACTTTTGTGTACAACAGACTCTACAAATCTTAAAAGTCAAGCAAACTATGTCCTAACAAATTAATTGAATGTATAATTTTAAAGGCAAAGGGTTAAACATCAATGCTTTACCATTGTTATTCTACCCTTTGAAACAGTGTAGGAAAATGGCAAAAATACTTTTTGGCATTATTGTTTTATTTCTAGCATTTATTTATAAGAAAAACTCAAGTAGATTTAAGACAAGCTTAACAAATTGAAGGAAACCAATTCCTGCAAACATTTAGTTCATTAAACATGAAGCAGCGAATAAAAATCTCGGATAAATTCCGTTTGTCATATATTTCTGTGACCCCGAGGTATTTTAGTATTTGTAGAAAACAGTGTCTTGAAGACTCTTTATCCGGCAAACTCACAACATTCAATTGATTGATTAAGATAAGTGGTCTTGAATTGATTATAAGTACCTGTTTTTCATTCAAAAAAAATTCTTTTTCTCTAAGACTTGAATATTTCTGTTGTGGTTACTTTTGAAAGCAACAGTTAAAATGAATCAGCATAATATACATCTTAATTTTTTTTTTGTAAATTTTAAAACTGTAATTTTGTTTAAAAAAATCTGGTTAAACTGGAAACACATCCCAGACTTTTCACAAATAGAATTACTGAATTTGGATGCCAAAGAAAAATAAGTTTTTGATAGTAAGTTGAATAAAAATCACTCTGCATATTTGCTGCCATTCACAAATGGAACTGGCACTGACAGTACTAACTTCTCCAAGATTCATCTGACTTCTCCCAAATCTTGCCTTAGGGACAAGTCACTTCTCCCAAAATTTTGACCCTAGCAAGAGACCTGCATTTTCAGGAACTTCTTAGTTGTTTTGTTTTTTTTTCATAGTGAGATTAAAATCATTCATTTGTGACTGTCTTTTTATTCCAGCAAACATGTTCAATACTGACAGATTTTCTGTGTTCTGGTGTAACAATAATATAATGTATGTTAGTGGTATCCTATTCATCTATTCATATTTAATGATGTCCAGTTTTAACCGAAATAAAATTAATAAAATATTTTTAAAAAATAAAATATTTTTCCTACCAACCTACCTACCCTATTTTTTTTCAGCATGTTACCAGAACCACATTATTTTTTTTTTTTGGCCTTAGGGTAGCCCATGTCCACAGTAATATTACCAAGTTTAATTAATTTCGTATAAATGGGCTGCTGTTCTTTGAACTTTTTTATAAAAAAATGATTAGAGATTTATACGTTTTCAAGAAAATCGACTTACAAACATGAATTTGTAAATTTAGTCGCACTTGAAGTCGGATTTAAATAATGACGATTATGACGACAACAATATGCTCATGTGATATTCGTTACTTATTTATACTTTCATTTCCGTTGACATCATTTTCCCGTAAAAAAAAACTAAAAAAAACATGTCAACTGCAAAATATCTAGAAGAAGGGGAAACTTTAGTTAATCTGCCCTCGTCATTTAAGGCTAGAGTATAGGAACAAATCTTCAATTATTGTAATGTGTTTAAAGAGTGAAACTGATACAACAGTTGTTGACCTAATTGTTAAACACTTGTTATTATGTTGTTGTTTTTTTCACAAGAAAAAACTTTAGTGGTGTATTGTGACTAATGTACGACTGAAATTGTTAAATTGTCATATTTACAGTAGTAGACTTTGGACTTAAGTGTTAGAATAGTAGATACTTGCTTAATTTTAATCTTACCAAAAGTCACATAATTGGTAGACACAAAATGCATAGTTTCATAACGGTGGTTACATTAAATGTTCAACTAATACAGGTGAGTTATGACCCTAATTAATTTTGCACTGGTTGTCAAATATGGCTGAGATATTTCAGAATGTTGAGACATACAGGACATCCTTCTTTTTACTCATTGTCGCGGCTGATATTTCTTTTTCCTCATCCGTGCAAAAAAAGCAGAAAATGTGAGTTCCTCCTGGCCCATACTGTAACTTACATATTTTGTCAAAATTGCTTATTATGTTGAATGATCAAAGGTATCAATATGATCATGTAAAACAGACAAGCATTGGCCCTGCTCCGTGGATCTCTTGTTTTATTTATGGTTGTGTCTTGGGAACATAACTCCAAACATAACCTCTTTTGCACCATGACTTTCAAGGTCATTGTTTGTTTTCAGAAGTGAGTACATGAGCTAGTGATTACCCATGTTCTTTCTCACCGATTTGAATGAAGACGAAATAAAACTTGGAGACTAATCACTGGCGTGGTGTGGCCTGGTTGTAGCTGAACATAAGGTGATTGTTCCAATTCATTTTGCATTCTGTCATCAGAAAGAATATAAAAGCATGTAGAAGCTGTAAAAATGTAAAGAAATTATCATTTGCCATGAAGATTTACGTTTAGCTATGACTAAATGCTCTCTGTTTAAAATACATATATGAGATGACAACAGTGTGTTTCTCATTTCGTAAGGAGAAAATTTGATGTCGGATTACTTGAATAATGTTGTTGGAAAAAGTAACCAAATTAGCTTGAAAGTAATCATCACGCTAAAGGTAATTTAAGTCAGTTAAATAAAAAAACTGCGAAAACTACCGTGAAAGAAGGTCTGTGTCCCTTGACAGTCCAAAAAGTATTGTCTGTGGATGAGGATCTGTATCCCTTGACTGAGGGTCTAGAGGTACGGATCCATATTCCTAGACACTGCCTATTTATAGACATTAGACTCACTATTTCACCTGTGAAGGTGAACCTTTTTAGCTCGACTTTTTTTGAAAAAAAAATCAAGTTATTGTCAGTCATGTTGTCGTCGCCGTTGCCGTTGCCGTCCGAAAACTTTAACACTGATCATAATTTTTTTATTCCTTGATGGATTATCTTCATACTTGGACACAACAACCCTTTGGACAAGACCTTCAAGATGACCAGACTAAACTTGACCTTGACTCTTAAATGACCTTCATATTCAAGGTCAAAATATTGAATTTTGCTAAAATTGGCCATAACATTATTATTAGTAGGTGGTTTCTCTTAATTCTTAGACACAACAACCCTTTGGAGAAGACCTTCAAGCTGACCAGACTAAATTTGACCTTGACTCATAAATGAACTTCATATTCAAGGTCAAAATATTGAATTTTGCTAAAATTGGCCATAACTTTATTATTAATAGGTGGATTCTCTTTATGCTTGGATACAACAACCCTTTGGAGAAGACCTTCAAGCTGACCAGACTAAACTTGACCTTGACTCCTAAATGACAATCACCTTCAAGGTCAAATTATTGAATTTTGCTAAAATTGACCATAACATTAGTATTTATGGTTGGTTTTGATTTATACTTGGACAAAACAACACTTATGACAAAACCGACATGTTGAATAACTCAGATTTGACCATGACCTTAAAATTACCTTGACCGTCAAGGTCAGATGATTGAATTTTGCTTAAATTTTCATAACTTTCTCATTTATTTATAGATTCAATTCAAACTTGGATTAAACAACAGTTGTGACAAATCCGACATTATGATTATTTCAAGTTTGACCTTGACCTTTAAATGACCTTGACGGTCAAGGTCAAATCATTGAATTTTGTTAAAACTGGCCATAATTATGTAATTTATGGTTGGATTTGAATCAGACTTAGACAAAACAACACTTTTTCGTTTCGATTTCAAAAATGTCATCGCATGACCTATATTTTTGACCAACTGACCTACTTTCTGGTTTTGAGCTACAGCAATGAAATTTGGACCATGTGCACAGTTTTTTATTTCAATTTCAAAAATGTCATGGCATGACCTATATTTTTGACCTACTGACCTACTTTTTTGTTTTTGGAGCTACATGTATGGCAATGAAATTTGGACCTTGTATACAGTTTTTTCTTCCGATTTCAAAAACGTCATGGCATGACCTATATTTTTGACCTACTGACCTACTTTTTTGTTTTTTAGCTAAAGCAATGAAATTTGGACTGTATGCACAGTTTTTCGTTTCAATTTCAGAAATATCATAGCATGTCCTATATTTTTGACCTACTGACCTACTTTTTGTTTTTGGAGCTGTTGCAATGAAATTTGGACCGTGTGCACAGTTTTTCATTTCAAATGCAAAAATGTCATGGCATGACCTATATTTTTGACCTACTGACCTACTTTTTGTTTTTGGAGCTATGGCAATGAAATTTGCACCATGTACACAGTTTTTTGTTCCAATTTTAAAAAACGTCATAGCATGACCTATATTTTTGACCTACTGACCTACTTTTTTGTTTTTTAGCTACAGCAATGAAATTTGGACCATGTGCACAGTTTTTCGTTCCGATTTCAAAAAATGTTGTTGCATGACCTATATTTTTGACCTACTGACCTACTTTTTTTGTTTTTGGAGCTATGGCAATGAAATTTTGACTGTGTGTACAGCTTTTTGTTCGGATTTCAAAAATGTCATCTCATGACCTATATTTTGACCTACTGACCTCCTTTTTGTTTTTGGAGCTATGGCAATGAAATTGCATTGGTCCATTTCTGTGATGTGCATCATTACATTCATAAAAGTTTCTTTCATTTTTGAACCCAGGTTAGTGCTTTAGGGCCATTGGCCCTCTTGTTTATTAATACTTGGACAAAACAAGGCTTATGACAAAACCTACATGTTAAATTATTCAAGTATGACCTTTACCTTTAAATGACCTTTACAGTCAAATTTCTAATTATTGCATTTTGCTAAAATAGCCAAACTTCTGGTTTTATGGACGGATTTGATCTATGCAGGGACAAAACAACACTGAGAATAAAAGAAATGTGTTAAACAATTCAAGCATTACCTTGCCCTTTAAATGACCTTGTCATTACTTAACTTGGCTATATCTTTGTTGTTAATGGATGTAGTGTCTTCATGCTTGGACATAACTACTTTTTAGACAATACCTCCAGAGAAGGTTAAACTGAACTTGACCTAGACCTTTAAGGTCAAATTTCTGAATGTTGCTAAAATTGGCCATAACTTTGTTATGTATAATTATATTTCCAAATGATGTTTCATTTGAAATCCCTTCACCACTGTATGCTTCCTCTGATGTGTTTGCCTTTGGAAATAGAAAAAAGTTGAGCGTGGCCCTCGCTTGCGGTGGCTCTTGTTTATAAGTTGACATGACATGTTCACCTTCTAAGTCTCACTTTGCTCTGTGCCGTCTTATGCAGGATTGCTCAATCGTATGCAGTTGGGTAGTCAAAATAATTCATGTGACGTCTTGATCATATTTGGAGATATTCATACTTGTGAGCTTTTCCCAGTGCCAAGTAGGGAGATTTGTCTCGGAAAGTAGGGAGATTTGGTCTATCAAGTGGGAGAATTACGGTCATTTACCGTCAGCAATATGTTAGGCATTATCCAGGTACAGATGTTAAGAATGTATTAATAACAAAGAAAAACTGATATCATTTTAATATACAGTCCAACCTTACTTAAGCAGCCAGCCAAGGGAAATGGTAATTTTAGCTGCTTAAGTAAGGTGACCGCCTATTTAGGGGGGATGTCGGTTGCTGTTTTTAGTACTAGTGGTTACTTTTAACACAGAATTACAACACTTTGTCAATTGTTGTATACAAATGTATCTTTATTAACTTTTTAATATGATAATTCTAGTTTAAAATACAACACATATCGCATCTTGCAGTCATTTAAATTCTTTTAGATGTTATCAGTATTATTACTGACTTTCTAATCCTGACACAAGTGGTCTCAGCTTTCCTCAAGAAAGTAAAAACATTTGTTTCTTAAGTGCTGACTCACTAATGGTATAATTGAAAATTTCTTTGTTTTACGTTTACATTTTATCTTTGAAAGTACAGTATGTGCTAGGAGGAACTCACATTTTTCACTTTATTTCGCGGACGCGGAAAAAAAATATCTGCCGCCACATGGAGGAAAAAACGGATTTCCTCGTTGTCTCAACATCGCGAAATATCTCGGTGATATTTGACGACCATCACGAAAATAATTAGAGTCATAACTCACCTGGATAAGCTGAACATTTAATGAAATGACTGTAATGAAACTGTGCATTTTATGTCTGCCAATTATGTGACATTTGGTAAAATTAAAACCAAAATTTCTCATACATTTGCTGTGTAGGTTTATGTGTACTTCCATCGTTGAAAACGCTCGTTATTGTATAGCACAATCGATCAATAATTTTGTCAAGCGCAAAGACGATACAGATGTCGCAGTAGGGTTTACATGTTGTATGTTTTCTCTAAATATAGGAAAGCAGTTTTAACACGTGTAAATGGAAAACCAGTCAATTTATTTTCTGAAAAATGTATTTTAAAGTGTAAAATTCGCCGAAATGCATGTAATCAGGAACAAAAAATGTAAGCCTCGATACTTCAATTCTTACCTGTGAAAAAGTTTGCGGAACTATTTAGTGGACGTCCGCCGCGATATTTGGTAACCATGTCTGTGGCGGTGATCCTCGAAATGCGGCGGATTTGGTCGAGTTTTAAGGAATGGGTAGTCCGCGAGGACCTCAAGGAAAATGAGAGTTCCTCCTGGCACGTACTGTATGCCAAGAATGAATACAATATTTTTTATAGTTTTCAAAATTTTCTATATCAATAATGAATTTCAACAAAAAATTCAAGTTGAAATGAGTCAAAACTCTAAAACACCTTTCAGAGTAATGTCACTTGTCTTACAACTGTGCCCTGTCATAATAAGCAAATATTTCAAGTTTCATTTTGATACCTTTGATTGATTTGAAATCATTCCACTTAATAACCAATTTTGATAAAAATTCTTAGTTAAAAACTTCAGAATAATGCCCATTGTCTTACAACTGCACCTTTTTATTATATGCAAGTATTCCAAGTTTTGTGGTGATACCTTTGAGTGTTTCAGCAACGGGCTACATCAAAGTTTTTGCACGACAATGAAGACGACTTAGCAATCATAATAGCTCGAGTTTTTCTTCGAAACAGATGAGCTAAAAAAAGGGGAAATACCATGGTGATCTTTATTAAACTTAAACTATACTTGACCATAGCTTATAATCATATGCAAGTCAAGAGAAACACAGAAGTCAAATATATTTTGTGTAAGTAAACTGTTCATAAAAAGATAACAAAATCATGTGAGCAAATAATTAAGAGGTAAAAAAAAGTAGATCAATAACCTGAAATGTATGAAAATAATACTGCAAATTATTGCCGCCTTAAATGCAATTATACTGACAACACAGAAGTCAACAGAACCTAATTTTCTGACTCCATGACCATTTTCAAAACGTTCAGTGCTGTTTAAAAAGATGTAATTTGGATATCAATCTACTCAGATTTGTCCTTGACCTACGTAATGACTATGTAGAATAACCTCTTGTGACAAGTTTATAATGTGACACATACATCTGACCTTACAAGAAGTAAACTTGCATAAAGAGTCCTATTCTGTCAGAGACTTTAAAAAAAACTTTTTTAAGATATCAATACTTTGAATTTTCAGACTTGATCTTATCTTTTGTATAGGAAATATGGCATGAAATTAAATGTAATTACATTACATTTTCAAATTTGGCCCCATCCTGGGGGTCAGTTGATTTTACATAGGGAAAACTTTGAAAATCTTCTTGTCTGAAAAGACAAGGGCCTGAGCCTTAAAACTTGGTATGTAGCATTGTCTAGTGGACCTCTACCTAGTTTGTTCAAATTATACCCCTGGGGTCAAATTTAGCCCCACCTGAGGGTCATTGGTTTTACATAGGCTTATATATGGAAAACTTTAAAAATCTTCTTGTCTGAAACCACAAGGCTCTGAGCTTTAAGATTTAGTATGTAGCATTGTCTAGTGGACCTCTTCCATTTTCTTCAGATTATACCCCTGGGGTCAAATTTGGCCCTGTTCCGAGGTCAATTGATTTTACATAGGCTTATATAAGAAAAACTTTAAAAATCTTCTTGTCTGAAATGTCAAGGGCCTGAGCCTTAAGATATGGTATGTAGCATTGTCTAGTGGACCTCTACCAAATCTGCGGTCATTGGTTTTGCATAGGCTTATATGAAAACTTGAAAATCTTCCTGTCTGAAATTTCTTGTAATATTTATGACTAATGCTTAAAAACTGACTATCTGAAAAAAAAGAAGTCATAAATCACATTATAATTTGATTTTTTTCCTTTCATAGTGCTATACTGTAACACGGTATAACTATATTGTATAAGATTTAAAGTAAATGCATGAGATATCACATGCAGCGATAGTTGTGACAGTAAAAGCGTTAGAAATATTTTGTTAGTCCCCTACCGGTTTAACCGGAGGGGACTATAGGTTTACCCTCCTTCCGTCAGTCCGTCCGTCTGCAAAAACTGGATCCCATGATAACGCAAAAAGTACTGAAAATATTATAATGAAACTTGAAATATGGGTAGATGGCAGTCTGGAGATTATGCACGTCTTTCTTTTTTCCTTCATATGTTGAAAATTTTGGCTGCTATAGCGACAAAATACTTAAAATATGGCAAGCATAACGCATAACAATATTTGTGATAACTCAAAAAGTTCTAAGAATAATTCTATGAAACATAAAATATGGACAGGTGATAGTATGGAAATAATGCACCTCAAGGTTCACAACTCTAGCTCCAAAATTATTAGATTTATCCCCCCCCTTGAACTTAGAATTTTCATGAAAAAATGTGTTTTTTTTGTAAAACTCAAAAAGTACTGAAAGTATTTTTAGAAAACATGAAGTATGGATAGGTGACAGTATGAAGGTAATGCACCTCAAGGTTCACAACTCTAGCTCCAAAATTATTAGATTTATCCCCTTTGCACTTAGAATTTTCATGAAAAAACATGTTTTTTTGTATATAACTTCATTATTTCTTAATGTATCTACTTCAAACTTTAAATATTGGTTTTGTTATCATCACCCACATCATATGTGACAAGGTTTTTAATTGTCAGAATTATCATCCTTGAACTTTGAATTTTTTCTTCCTATGTTGAAAAATTTGGTTCATTTGTCTTTCTGTAAAAACTGTATCCAGAGATCACTTTTGAAGTACTTGGAACTTTTCCAACAAATTTACTGAGAATAAAGTTGAAACATAAAGTTAAATATAGTGATCCTGAGAAAATTTAAACATTAGGAACTAGTTTTTCATGGGTTTTCAACAGAGGTCAAGGTCAGATGATAGTTGAAACTTAGTATTAAAGATTATGTGCAACTTGTTCCAACTGGGCTACCATCCTGTGACAAGGCAGTGCGGGGTATTAGTCACCATTTGTGACAAAATTCTAGTTTTGCAACCTTTTTTAGTCCCCTACCGGTTTCACCAGAGGGGATTATAGGTTTACCCTCCTTCCATCAGTCCATCCGTCCGCAAAAACTGGATCCAATGATAATGTACTGAAAATATTTTAATGAAACTTGATATATGAATAGATGGCAGTATGGAGATTATACACATCTTTTTTTTTCTTTCTGTGTTGAAAAATCAGGTTGCTATGGCAACAAATAGACTTAAAATATGGCAGATATAGCAATATTTGTGATAACTCAAAAAGTACTTCCAATATTTTTATGAAATTTGAAATATGGATAAATGGCAGTATGGAGAATATCCACCTCATTTTTTTATGAACCTAAAGGAGGAACTGCTAAAACTTTACCATTGGCCATATTTTCCTTACCACTGAATGGAATTACTTCAAACTTGGTCACAACAGTACCTTTGACAAGACCATTAAAATGAAGTACATTTCTGTGACCTTGACCTCTGAATGACCTTGACCTTTACAGTTTTCTTGTCCAAAAACTATAAGTTTGGCCATAATTTCCTTATTTCTGAACAGAATTACTTCAAACTTGGTCACAACAACCCCTCCGATAAGACCTTTTCAACAACATATATTTCTGTGACCTTAACCTCTAAATGACCTTGACCTATGACGTTTTCTTCTTTGATGATACTTTGTACCTGGATAGAGGATCATAATGGAGATTATGCATGTCTCAGACAAATTCTTTTCCACATATGGGTTGGAGTAAGGGAGATGGACATTGCACCGGAAGGGGACTGTTTCCCCCCTTCTCTTGAAACCCTGACAAAACAAAAATAGTATTTTTTCTGCATAAAAGTTTGGATGCACAATGCTGTGCGTAAATCATTTCATTAAAGATAAACATTGTATTACTGAATTTATTTATCCAACTCAAAAGTTAAAAAAAAAACAGTGTGAAAGATCCATTAAAGTATGAAAATTCTGTTTCTGCTTGTTTTGAAATATACAACCCCTGTTAAAACTTCATCAAGTTTGGTATTTTAATTTGATCCAGTTTAGAGACTACAAGGTAAATTCTGATTGTAAATTCCAATGTAAATTGAAAAACAAATACATGTAGCAGTGCTAATGGTTGTAAAATAGTGTGTATGCAGATGATTTAAAATTTCTTAAACTAAAATAGGATGTCAGATTGTTTTGAATTGTACTCTGTTTTAAATGATATACCCCATTTGATACAGAAATTCTTGAATATAATACCTGAGGCAAGTTATCCTTTAATACTTCTAATATGCGCAGGGCACGTGGGGAATTAGCCCTTTTACTTGATGTTGTTGGGGAACTAGCTTGGCACCGAGTCTTTGTTGTAGAATTGAAGTCCACACTGTAGGAGTCACTAATAATTTCTTTATTTAATAACAACTTGTATTTAAAATAGTGTTCCACAAAGTAAATGTCACAAAGTTTTTGAACACAAAGATAATTAAAGTTATTTTTAAAAGTCCACAAGTTTCACAAAGACTTTAGTTGGAATTAATTTAAAGTCACAAAGAGTCACTAAGAATCACAAAGATATCAAGTAGTAAGTCACATCAAGAAGGTAGAATTTTCTATATATTATTATTATTAAGTCAAGAAACAAACTCTTTATATACAAGAAGAAACAAAGCCAAAAGAATTTGAAATATTGAGAAGTGTAACTTAACATAAGAATTTTGACAACAGGTAATCAGTAAATAAAAACAGTCAATCACACATTTCCTTTGAACTTTGAAATACTAATTTCTAGGTGATTGTTTAAGAAAACAGTGAAAGGTGACAATTAAGTTTTTGAGACATGTCGGTGCTGCTAAGTAATAAATGACAATTGAGGTGACATAATTTTCTCACCAAGCCATCTGCTTATGATTTAAATTCTTAACAAATTCTGATTTAAAGTGTAAGATTTTAACATGTTTGAAAAAAACAGAATTTATATGTCAAAAATGCAAAAATAACAAAAGAGTCAAAAGATTACTCATTTACCATTCTCATGTTAAAGCAAAGTGAATATTTCTAAAAATCTACTTTTGTGATGTCTGTGAGGAAAACTAAAAATACTGAAAAAACTGCTGCATAATACTTCACTGAATAGTATGGCTTATGTTAAGGTGATTGTTGGTATTGCACCCTAGCTAAAGTTTAGGTTATATAGGTTTTAAGCTGGTTTTCCACCACACATGTGCTGTGAATCCGCTACATTACGAGGAGTGTTCAAAGATTGTTATATTGTTCAGTATTGCAAAAAACACAAAGAAATGAAAGTTTTTGGGTAGATATACATGTTAGCTTTACATTGATACCACATTCATTAAAATCTGTTCACTTTAGCTGTGTATAGCTTGCTATTCATTGTCTACTCGTATACTCTGGTACAAAAATGGCTGGTAGAAGATCAGAGTATGCCATTAAAATACGGTCTTATATGAAGAATCATTGTCTCCTTGGCATAGGGTGTAAAGATATTTTTGATGAAATCTGTTCTGTATATGAACAAAAGGAAATGTCTTTTTTATCAGTTATTTGTTGGTTTAATAAATTCAAATGTGGGTTAATTTCGTCTGAAGATGCACCCCATGCCCCTTGGTCTAAAAGAGTAACGTCTGTCAAGATTGTTGCTTAAGTGACAGAAATAGTTAAAAACAATGCAAGATACACCTCAATAGGAGCAGCTCATACCATTCTCAAGGTGATTTGAAATTGAGAAAGATCTGTGCTAGATGGATTCCCCATTTGCTGACAGATGAGCAGAAAAGGCTTGCGCTCAATACGCTAAGTTGTTGCTTAGACAGTATCCAAATAACAATGCATGGTCTTTTGCAAATATTGTCACTGGTGACAGAACATGGTTTCATTTTTATGAGCCAAAATGAAAACACCAAAACAAGATTTGGGCTACAGTCCGGCAGAAGTCCATGTATTGCAAAAAGGACCATCAGTTTAAAGGAGGTAATGTGTGCCGTTTTCTTTACAACTCAGGGTCCCGCCATTCAGGTTGCTGTTCCTAAAAGAAAATCTGTTGATGCGAAATTTTACAAGACAAGAGTTCTTCGAAAACTAAACAAATACTTTCGAAAACGAAGACCCCCAACAGGTTTGGGCAATGTCAGATTGCTGCATGACAATGCGTCATTGCACAATGTGTCTAAAGTGCAAGACTTTCTGAAGCAGAAAAATGTCGTTTTGCTCCCCCATCCTCTGTATTCACCTCACCTTCCCCCTAGTGACTTCTTTTTGTTTCCACAGCTAAAAAAATTAGTTTCAATTCAGGTTGAAAATTTGTTCAGCACAAACACCTCTGCTCTGCAATATTCTAGTGTCTTCATAGTATACTTAAAAAAGACTATAAAAATGCCTTCAAAGATAGGATCAGGAGACAGAAATTTTGTATATCTGTTGGAGGTGAATACTTGGAGGGAACAAAATAAAAAATTCTGTGGAATCTATGTAGAATAAAATTTTACTTGCCAAGATGCATCATGCATTCATATTTGAACACTCCTCGTATTGTGATTTATACTTGGCAGGGTTTTTCTTTGCACTTAAAGCTTAAACAGGTATTCAAAAAATTAAATTCCATGCATTAAACTATAGTTGTTGTAACAACCAAAAGGAAAACTTAAAATCTTTTCATCTGAAACACCAAGCCCTGAGGGCACTAAATTTTGATGTTAGTTATCTTTAAAGATACATTTCAATGACTTATGCATAAGTGCCTTTAAATTTTTAACATTAAAACGACTGAGTGATGTTTTCGAGCTGTAATTGAGAAGAACATCTAGACTAGGTCACCAACTCATTTTTAGCTCACCTGAGCTTTTCTGATCAGTCTTTGTCCGTTGTCAGTCCGTCCGTCAGTCCTTCCGTCCATCCGTCGTCAACTTTTCATTCAAATGACATCTCCTCTGAAACCAAAGGGCCAAATTAAATGAAGCTTGCCTTGGATGTTCCTTGCATGAAGCTCTACCAAGATTGTTCAAATGGTTCTGGTCCATTGCATTTCTGGTTCACTGGAGCTAAAATTATTTTTTAAAAGTTGGATCTTTAAAAATCTTCTTTTACGAAACCTCAAGGCCTGGAGCTTAGATATTTGGTATGAAGCATCATCTAATGGACCTCTACCAAGTGTGTTCAAATTATGACCGTGGGGTAAAAACTGACCACACCCCAGGGCTCAGTTGATTTTACATAGATTTATATAGGGAAAACTTAAAAATTGTCTTGTCAGAAACCACAAGGCCTAGAGTTTAGAAATTTGGTGTGCAGCATTGTCCAGTGGACCTTTACTAAGTTTGTTCAAATCATGGCTCCTGGGTCAAAAATGGCCCCGCCACAGGGGTCACTTTTTTTTACATAGAGTTATATAGGAAAAACCTTAAAAAATCTTCTTATCAGAAACCGCAAGGCCTAGAGTTTAGATATTTGTTATGCAGCATTGTCCTTTGGACCTCTACCAAGTTTGTTCAAATCATGGCTCCTGGGTCAAAAATGGCCCTGCCCCAGGGTTCACATGTTTTACATAGAGTTATAAAGGAAAAACTTTAAAAAATCTTCTTGTCAGAAACCACAAGGCCTAGAGTTTAGATATTTGGTATGCAGCATTGTCCAGTGGACCTTTACGAAGTTTGTTCAAATCATGGCTCCTGGGTCAAAAATGGCCCCGCCCCAGGGGTCACATGTAAAACATAGAGTTAAATAGGAAAAACCTTAAAAAATCTTCTTGTCAGAAACCGCAAGGCCTAAAGTTTAGATATTTGGTATGCGGCATTGTCCAGTGGACCTTTACTAAGTTTGTTCTAATCATGGCTCCTTGGTCAAAAATGGCCCCGCCCCAGGGGTCATATGTTTTACATAGAGTTATATAGGAAAAACTTTAAAAAATCTTCTTGTCAGAAACGTCAAGGCCTAGAGTTTAGATATTTGGTATGCAGCATTGTCCAGTGGACCTTTAATAAGTTTGTTCAAATCATAGCCACTGGTTCAAAATAGGCCCTGCCCCGGGGGTCACTTGTTTACATAGAGTTATATAGGGAAAAGTTTAAAAAGTCTTCACATCAGAAACCAAAAGGCATAGAGCTTAGATATTTTGTATGTAGCATTGCCAAGAGGACCTCTACCAAGTTCGTTCAAATCATTTGCCCTGGGTCAAAAATGGCCCCGCCCCTGTGGTCACATGTTTTACATAGAGTTATAGGAAAAACTTAAAAAAATCTTCTTTTCAGATACCACAAAGCCTAAAGTTAAGATATTTGGTGTACAGCATTGTCTACTAGACTTCTACCAAGTTTGTTCAAATCATAGCCCCTGGGTCAAAAAAGGCCCCACTCCAGGGGTCACATGTTTTACATAGAGTTATATAGGAAAAGTTTTAAAAATCTTCTTGTCAGAAACCACAAGGACTAGAGTTCACAGCGGTTCCACTAGCTCCAAAATCTGAAGGGTCATTTTTCATCCGATGCAACTATATTTACCAAATTGCAGTCAAAAATACCTGAATTTAAGCTAAAATATACCTTAGTGTAAGACAAAATGACCCTTCAGTCAAAATACCCGAGGGTCAAAATAGGGTCTTTAATTAAAATTCAGGGGTCAAAACCCCTCTTCAAGGGTCAGATGGAAACCCTGGTTCAGATATTTGGTTTGCAGCATTGTCTGGTGGACCTCTACCAAGTTTGTTCAAATCATGTCCCTGGGGTCAAAACTGGGCCCACCTGGGGGTCATTTAATTTTACACAAGGATTTATATAGGGAAAACTTTAAAAATCTGCTGCTTGGAAACACAAAGGGCTATACCTTCAATTATTTGTTGTTATGTCTCCCGCCCAACCCTGCCCTTCTGATGGAGACATATTGTTTTTTGCCTTGTCCATGGGTGTCTGTTTGTTTGTCTGTCTTTCATACTTTGTTTTCTTTCAATAACTTGAGTACCAGTTGAGCCAAAGACTTTGAACTTCACAGGGTTGTGTTTTGGGTTAGGAGGTCAAAGGTCAAGGTCAGAGGGACCTCTAGAGTGAAAACCGTTTCCACTCAATAACAGGATTACCATTTCACCCAGAGCCTCCAAACTTCATAGGATGATTTCTTTTACTAAATAGAAGAACCATAATGTTTTTGGGGCTAGTATGTCAAAGATCAGGGTCACAGGGACCTGTAGAGTGAAATTTTTTCTGCAGAGTAACTGTAGTACAGTACATGCCAGGATGAACTCTCATTTTCCTCGAGGTCGTCGCGGACTACCCATTCCTTAAAACGCGACCAGATCCGCCACATTTCGAGGATCACCGCCGCGGACATGGTCACCAAATATCGCGGCGGACGTCCGCTAAATGATTCCGCGAACTTTTTCACAGGTAAGAATTGATGTATCGAGGCTCACAAAGTTCCTGATTACACGCATTTCGGCGAATTTTAAGCTTTAAAATATCATTTAAATGTATAAAACTGTCATTCTGATGCATTTGTTTACGAATGCTCATATTTGTTAATGGAAGGAATGACAATTTAAACCCAAAAGTAATTGCTTCTCGGAACACCCCATTTTCAGAAAATAAATTGACTGGTTTACGATTTACACGTGTTAAAACTGCTTTCCTATATTTAAAGAAAATATACAACATGTAAACCCTACTGCGACATCTGTATCTTCTCTGGGCTTGACAAAATTATTGATCAGTTTTGCTATACAATAACGAGGTTTTTCAATGACGGAAGTACACATAAACCTACACTGCAAATGTATTAGAAATTTGGTTTTAATTTTACCAAATTTTACATAATTGGCAGACGTAAAATGCACAGTTTCATTACGGTCATTTCATTAAATGTTCAGCTTATCCAGGTGAGTTATGACTCTAATTATTTTGCGCTGGTCGTCAAATATCGCCGAGATATTTTGTGATGTTGAGACATCGAGGAAATACATTTTTTCCTCGATGTCGCGGCAGATATCTTTTCCGCGTCCGCGAAATAAAGCGGAAAATGTGAGTTCCTCCTGGCGCGTACTGTAGTTTTCAAAATTCATGTAATGGTTGCACACATTGAGTGAATGACCCCTATTGATTTTGGGGTCAGTAGGTCAAAGGTCAAGGTCACATAGACCTTAACATTGAAAACCATTTCTGCCATGTAACTTGACAATCATTTATCCTAGAGACTTCAAACTTTACATAGATCATGATTGCACACATCGAGTGGATGACCCCTATACATTTTTGGGTCAGTATGTCAAAGGTCAAGGTACCAGTGACCTTAATGTTGAGAATCATTAACACTCTATAACTCAACAACCATTTTCATAGAGACTTCAAAATTCATATAATGGTTGCACACAGTGAGTGAATAACCCCTATTGATTTTTTGGGTCAGTAGGTCAAAGGCAAAAAAATTCAATATTTAAAGCAAATCATTTAATTTTATGCCTTATTCCTCCCTTATATCATTAATGCATCATGCTTAGAAAAAACACCTGTTGGGCATATAATGTTCGCCCAACAGTCCTCTTGTCAGTTTATTTTATTATGTTTCTTACATGTAGATAAATTGAGCTGTTGATTCTTTTGAATTAGAATAAGGCAATATCACAATAAAAGGAAGTATGAAGAAATTTTGGACTCATTATTAAAAAAACAAATGTCTGAATATGATATTGTCTCACAGTTTATATTGGTATATAATGTATTTCTTTAGCTTTCATTTTGTTTGTATGGTTGGAAAAAAAAATATAACTAGGGGTGAAACGATATGCCAACAGCAAGATATGAGATGTATCACGATACAGGAGTTGGGATACAATATGTAAAGCGATACAGTTTTCATCGAAAACAGACATAAATGTAAAGAATATTACACTGGGACCTAAACTCACAGATACATTATACCATTCTAAAAATATGTTTTTAAATCCTAATGAGTTTAGCAAAGCACTTGCTAAAATCCTCTCAGTTACAGTGTAAATTTATCTATCTGTCCATTCATCAATCCATCCATCCAACTCCCCTTTCGGGTATTATAGACCCTTCCAGAACTGATAAATTGACTGCCGCCATTATAAAGGTCACTTGACCTTCCGCCATTAAAGGACTGCTAGACCTTGCTATATGATGCTTAAGTTCGTTATCAATTTGTATAACTTTAGCACATTTCAAGGTGGAATACTGCCTTATACTGAGTGAAACTTGCTGCAGAATAAACATCAATTTATTGTATCGTTATAAGTTTTTAGCTCACCTGAGCTGGCTCAGGGTGAGCTATTAGGATCGATGAATGTCTGTCGTCCCTTCACATTTAGTTCGTTAACACTCTACTGGTCACATTTTTGCTCCAATTGTCACGAAACTTGGTCAGGATGTTTGTCCCAGTAATTACATGGACGAGTTCGAATATGGGTCATGTGGGGTCAAAAACTAGGTCACACAGCCTGTATATGGAAAAACCTTGTTAACACTCTAGAGGTAAAATTTTCAGCCCAAATATCCTGGAAATATGTTAGATAGGTTGTTTCGATGATTTCTAGGTCAAGTTTGAATATGGGTCATCTGGGATCAAAAACTAGTTCACGGAGCCCAAACATGAAAAAACCTTGTTAACACTTTAGAGGTCACATTTTTAGTCCAAATGTCCTTGTAATATGTCAGAAAGGTTATTTTGGTGATTTCTAGGTCTAGTTCGAATATGGGTCATCTGGGGTCAAAAACGAGGTCACAGAGCCTAAATATGGAAAAACCTTGTTAACACTTTAGAGGTAACATTTTCAGCCCAAATATCCTTGTAATACGTCAGAAAGGTTATTTGGATGATTTCTAGCCCAGGTTCGAATATGGGTCATCTGGGGTCAAAAACTAGGTTACAGAGCCCAAATATGGTAAAACCTTGTTAACACTCTAGAGGTAACATTTTTAGCCCAAATTTCCTGAAAAACTGTGAAAAAGCTTGTTAAATTGATTTCTAGCACAAGTTGGAATATGGGTCATGTTGGGTCAAAAACTAGGTTTCACAGCCTGTATATGGAAAAACCTTGTTAACACTCTAGAGGTAAGATTTTCAGCCCAAATATCCTGGAAATATGTCAGATAGGTTCTTTTACTGATTTCTAGGTCAAGTTCGAATATGGGTCATCTGGGGTCAAAAACTAGGTTACGGAGCCCAAATATGGAAAAACCTTGTTAACACTTTAGAGGTCACATTTTTAGTCCAAATGTCCTTGTAATATGTCAGAAAGGTTATTTTGGTGATTTCTAGGTCTAGTTCGAATATGGGTCATCTGGGGTCAAAAACTAGGTCATGGAGCCCAAATATGGAAAAACCTTGTTAACACTTTAGAAGTCACATTTTTAGTCCAAATGTCCTTGTAATATGTCAGAAAGGTTATTTTGGTGATTTCTAGGTCTAGTTCAAATATGGGTCATCTGGGGTCAAAAACGAGGTCACAGAGCCCAAATATGGAAAAACCTTGTTAACACTTTAGAGGTAACATTTTCAGCCCAAATATCCTTGTAATACGTCAGAAAGGTTATTTTGATGATTTCTAGCCCAGGTTCGAATATGGGTCATCTGGGGTAAAAAACGAGGTCACAGCCCAAATATGGAAAAACCTTGTTAACACTTTAGAGATAACATTTTTAGCCCAAATATCCTTGTAATATATCAGAAAGAATATTTGGATGATTTCTAGCTCATGTTTGAATATGGGTCATGTGGGGTCAAAAACTAGGTCACACAGCCCAAATATGGTAAAACCTTGTTAACACTCTAGAGGTAACATTTTTAGCCCAAATTTCCTGAAAAACTGTCAGAAAGCTTGTTAAGATGATTTCTAGCTCAAGTTGGAATATGGGTCATGTGGGGTCAAAAACTAGGTCACACAGCCTGAATATGGAAAAACCTTGTTAACACTCTAGAGGTAACGTTTTCAGCCCAAATATCCTGGAAATATGTCAGAAAGGTTGTATCGATGATTTCTAGCCCAAATTCGAATATGGGTCATCTGGGGTCAAAAACTAGGTCACAGAGCTTAAATTTGGAAAAACTTTGTGTACACTCTAGAGGTAACATTTTCAGCCCAAATATTCTTGAAATATGTCAGAATAGTTATTTCGATGGTTTCTAGGTCAAGTTCGAATATGGGTCATCTGGGGTAAAAAACTAGGTCACAGAGCCCAAAAATAGAAATATTTTGTTAAGGCTCTAGAGGCTACTGTTTCAGTCCAAATATCCTGGCAGTTTGTCAGAAAGGTTGTTTGGTTGTTCAAATTATTAGATTAGGTTAAAGGTCATGGAGGCTAAAAATAGATTTATCTACTGTACCTCATAAAGCCTTCATTTATAGACCAATATCTTTGATATTCAGTATATAGGTTCCTTGCATGGACCTCTACCCATGGGTAGGGTTTAAGGTCACTGGGTCAAGGTCACCATAGCTTATAATAGATATTTCTACTTTCTGTCATAGAGCCTTTATTTATTGACTGATATTTTACATATTTGGTTGGTAGGCACTTATATATTTTCAATTAAAAAATGAAATACTGCTTAACAGCAAACCTACAGCCAAAGTACTCAGGTGAGCGATCCAGGGCCATCATGGCCCTCTTGTTTTATATCATTTATTCCAGACTTGAACATATTATTGACTTTAATTATTTAACACATGAAAGACTGTGAAAAAAGACCTTGGATTGTTCAAAATGGAAGCTTGAGTTGTGCAAAACACATATTATATGTGCAAAACGCATATAAAAATATAGGACTTTTCTCCTTTTTGAAAGTTGGAACTACAATTTCAATTATTTGAACAACTCTGAAAGCTTACAAAATTGACAAAATTAAACATTTTCCTCATCAGCTGGCAGCCGCATGTTTACTCTATTTTAACTATAACTTGTGTTATTCTTTGATATAGTTGCAAAATATTCTTGACAATAAATATGTATTATTGAGCACTTCTTCATTTATTAATTTGTCTTTTGTCTTTCGCGGTGTCCTGTGGTGAAGGAATGTGGTTACGTAATATCGGGGTGATCTACTGTTTTTGTTTTGATAAGTCACCGTTAATTGTCATTGTCAGTCTTGCTTGATCAGTCACTGTAAACCACTGTAATAACAAAATTTGCATTTGAAAAATGCCTGAAGGCTATAAAACGTGGGATTTATTTGTTCCTGATTGTAATATGAAATTTAAGAATATATAAAAATTATTCTTTCTAACAAGAACGATTTTCAAGACCGTATGAAATTTAGCATTACTGTCATATGGACCTTTTTTCTGTTCCTTTTTCTTGCATTTCGGGAAACTGTTTTTGCAAAGTATTGATATGTACAACATATGAGTTTGTGTATGCAGAAAGGAAATAATAGCTGCAAAGCACACGTTTATAAGATATTGATTAACAGTAATACGTTTTATTTTTCACATTGTTGTGGATATTTCATGTTATATGGAAAACAAAATTATAATGACACTTTTATAACTGTATCTTTTTAGTCAGATTTTTTAAAAACAGATACATGCACTTTTTAAAAGCAGTTTTTTGTGAAATTCTGATAAAATAAAAGGAATTAATCTTCTGGAGAATATCACAAGACCTTTATTTAACAGTTCAATACATTGAAATGTCAGCATAGAATCATTTACAAATACACTTTCTTTCAGTTAAACGATCATGGGATAGGTCTTAGCTGACACTTACTGCTTCATGTTGTTTATATGAATCTGTTTCTCTAACATACAACGTTACAGTCACATTAAAGCTGTCAATATAGGACTTTTTCTAAACTCTGTATTATAGTACCGCCTTAATCTGTGCAGTCCCTTAATGGCGGATGCAAGGGAGGTAATCAGGGAGGTACTAATTTCTGGAATGGTCTATTAGCAGACAAAAATAAAATAAATATTCATGTTCATGTGTTTTCTGCTTTGCTATATGGACGTATGTCAAGAGTGATAAAATAGCTCTTAATTTCAAAGCTGAAAGTTGCAAGAGGTTTTTGCAAACCAGTATGACACCATTATTAGCTCCACTTTCTGAAGAAATAAGTGGAGCTACTGTCATGACCCTCTTGTCGGCATCAATGTCAGCACTGGCTAACCTTTTCGTAAAGGTCATATTTTTGAGAAACAATCAAAGCTATTTCTTTCAAATTCAGAATACATGTTCACTATCAAAATGTCTGAATTTCTAAAGGGCAGATTTCCCTAAAATTTATTTTTACAAAATAATGCCCCTTTTTTTGTGCAACATAGAGTGCTCACTTCCCATCCTCTGTCTGTTCGTCCATCCGTCACAAAACTTGTCCAGACTACTCAGCGAAACCTACTGGTCAGATTTCATCCAAACTTTACAGGAATGATCAGTACAAAGTGTAGTTGTGCATCATCGGCATTTTCCAGCACAATGATTTTGTCAAAGCTATGGCCCTTTAAGGATTTTTAGCTCACCTATCACGTAGTGACAGAGTGAGCTTTTCTGATCACCTTTTGTCCGTCGTCCGTCCGTCCATCCGTCCACAATTAGTTTGTTAACACTCTAGTGGTCACATTTTTGCCTCAATTGTCATGAAACAGGTTGTTTGTTTCATTGATATCTCGGACGAGTTCGAACATGGGTTATCAGGGTTGGAAAACTAGGTCACAGAGCCCAAATATAGAAAAACCTTGTTAACACTCTAGAAGCTACTTTTTCAGTCCAAATATCCTGGAAATTTGTCAGAAAAGTTCTATTGATGATTTCTAGCTCAAGTTCAAATATGGGACTTCTGGGTTCAAAAACTAGGTCACAGAGCCTGAAAATAGAAAAATCTTGTTAACACTCTAGAGGTTACATTTTCAGCCCAAATAATCTGGAAATTTGTCAGAAAGTTTGCTTTGACAATTTCTAGGTCAAGTTCAAATATGGGTCATCTGGGGTCAAAAACTAGGTCAAAGAGCCCAAATATTGAAAAACCTTGTTAACACTCTAGAGGTTACATTTTCAGCCCAAATAATCTGGAAATTTGTCAGAAAGGTTGCTTTGACAATTTCTAGGTCAAGTTCAAATATGGGTCAACTGGGGTCAAAAACTAGGTCACAGAGCCCAAATATTGAAAAACCTTGTTAACACTCTAGAGGTTACATTTTCAGCCCAAATAATCTGGAAATTTGTCAGAAAAGTTGCATTGAGGATTTCTAGATATGGTTCGAATATGGGTCATCTGGAATTACAAACTAGGTCACAGAGTCCAAATATGGAAAAACCTTGTTAACATTCCAAAGGTAGCATTTTCAGTCCAAATAACCTGGAAATTTGTCAGAAAGGTTCTATCGATGATTTCTAGCTTAGTTTTGAATACAGGTTTTCTGGGGTCAAAAACTAGGTCACAGAGCCCGAAAGTAGAAAAACCTTGTTAATGCTCTAGAGGTTACATTTTTAGTCCAAACATCCTTGAAATTTGTCAGAAAGATTGTTTCAATGATTTCTAGCTCAGATTTGGATATGGGTCATCTGGGATCAAAAACTAGGTCACATGGTCCAAATATGTAAAAAAACTTTTGAACACTCCAGAGGTTACATTTTCAGTCTAAATATCCTGGAAATTTGTCAGACAGGTTTTCTTGATGATTTCTAGCTCAAGTTGGAGTATGGGTCATCTTGGGTCAAAAACTAGGTCACAGAGCCCAAATATGGAAAAACCTTGTTAACACTCTAGAGGTAACATTTTCAGTACAAATAAAGTTGAAATTTGTCAAAGAGATTGTTTCAATAATTTCTAGGTCAAGTTCGAATATGGGTCATCTGGGGTCAAATAACCAGGTCCATAGCAACTTTGTTTAAAGCAGTCATACTCAGGTGAGCGATACAGGGCCATCATGGCCCTTTTGTTATTCTTAAAGTTTGTCTGGACTACTCTTATACTACTGAAGGAATTTGAATGAAATGTTATAGGATTGAAAGGTACCTCAAGTACCTGGGAATATCTCATGGGTTTTTCAGTTGATTGATTTTTTGGCTGAGTTATGGCCCTTAAATGAAAAAGGCGTGTTTGTGAAATAATGTTTTTTTTGTCTAGCCAGCTTGGGCAAGCTGGACATAGTCATCACATTTGGTACCACAGTTCGGTATATGTACGTGCGCCCGTCAGTCCATCCAGATTGCCTTGTCTGGGCAATAACTTCATTGTGAATTGAAGGATTTTGAAATACCTTGGCACATTTGTTCAACCTGATGATTTGTTTGTCGCATGCAAAATCCAAGTTCCCAGCTCAAAGGGCAAGGTCAAAGTACCAGGTCAAAGGTCCCAAATTTTGATTAAAGACCTTGTCAGTGCTTATCTGTGAATTGAAGGATTTTGAAATACCTCGGCACTTTTGGTCAACCTGATGAGTTGGTTTGTCGCGTGCAAAATCAAAGTTCCAAGCCCAAAAGGCAGGGTCACAGTTCCAGATTAAAGGTCCCAAATTTTATGATAGACCTTGTCTGGGCAATTACTTCTCCCTGCATGGAAGTTTTTTCAAACACCTTGGCAGATTTGTTCACCTTGATGAGACGGTGAGTTGTGTGCAAGACCCAGATTCCCAGCTCAAGGTAACAGTGCCAGAGCTCAAAGGTAAAAAATTTTGATGATAGACCTTGTCCGGCCCATATTATTTCTCAATGCAATGAAGGATTTTACAATACCTTGGCAGATTTGTTCACCATGATAAGACAGTATGTAGCATGCAAGATCCAGATTCTTAGCTCAGAGGTCAAGGTCACAGGGACAGCTCAAAGGCCCAAAATTTTGTGATGATATACCTTGTTTTGGCCATTACTTCTCCATGCATGGAAGAATTTGAAAATACTGTGATACGTATGTTACGCTCCCTGAAAGAGACAACTTTTAGGCTTGCCTTGTCCTTCCATCATCATCTTCCCACAGTTTCCATATCACTGTCCCATCCCAATTGGCAGTTTTTCATTGGTAGGCTTGACATGCTGCCCATGGGCATTGTAGTTTTCAATTAGGCTCTTGTTTGACTTAGCTTTTAATTTATTATCAAAGCACTGAGAAAACTAGAGTGTTAACCTGGTTTAACCTCCCTAATATGACTGATCAGTACATGTATAATACCATGCCTTACCATACCCATACCATGACTTGCTAGCACCATATTGTGAAGAGAGCATTTAGAATTGCGATATACTATTTCATGGAGTACCCTTACAGCCTTAGTTATAGTTTAAAAAATAGAATTCTGAAAAATCAATGTTATTATAATTCCTAAATCTCAAGGTAAACGATATCTTTTAAAGTATTAAAAGGAAAAAAAAAAATTCAATGACCAAGAGGAGACCCCCTTTTGGAACCTCCCCTGCATGTCACCATAATGTGCTCATGAGATAGCCTTTGGAAACAGAAAAAAAAGTGGCTGAAAAAAACTTTTAACAGTAATAGCTGATGCTGGGCTGTATTGAACAGGGGGCTTAGTAAGTTCGAGAAGTGGGTGCTTAAAAAGGTACTAGTATAAAGCCAGGTACTCTCTGGTGCAAGATGCAAGAAAACTTCATAAAATTGAAGCTGAAGTTTATTTTGCACATTGATTGTAAAGTCTGTACATGCCATTACATAATGTAAAAGAAATCTTAATGCAAACTTTAAAACAGGTTTATTTATGAATTTCTCTGAAAAAATAGAGATCTATGCCTCATTCATTTGCAGGTCAAAATAGTTTTGTTAACTGCACATAATCTAACTGTACTTTATCGTAAAGTGTCTACATAATCAAACTAGTCAGAATTTATGTCCCCTGAGGCCATTTTTTTTTAATATTTTGGTTTACTGATTTTTTTCAAAAAAAGGTAGGGTAGGAGGAGGGAAAAAAAAAAAAAAAAAAATCTTGAAAAAAACAAAAAATCATCGGAAAGTCTTCTTATTTCTATTTATTCCTGAATACTGTATATTTGAATATTTTAATAATGTATTCAGTCTTTACTGTGAAGAAACCAAGGAAAATGAGCCATTCATACGGTACATTTTCCGTAAAATCGGCGTTCAGAATTTTTTTTTTCCTGAAATTTTTTTTTTTTTTTTTTTTTCATTTTCCAAAATACAGGGTCGGCGGGTCAGTAAACCGAAAAATATAAAAATAATGGCCTGAGGTTACAAAATAGATATTGTCAGTGACATAATTGTAATAGGTACATTAAAGAAAATCTTGTAAAATGTTATAACTTTAGCTTTTTTGTTGTTGTTTAGGATGTCATTAATTTTCAACTTCATTTGTGGTGTTGGGATCCAGATTTTTTTTATGGTGGGGGTGTTTTTTCATTGTTATTTATGGTTGAATTCAAATCATACTTGGACAAAACCAACATGTTGAATAATTCAAGTATTTGGACTTATAAAAAAAAAAAAACCTTCACTATCAAGGTCAGATTAATGATTTTTGCTAAAATTGTCAAATCTTTGTCATTTATATACATATTTGATTCTTACTTGGACAAAACAACACTTTCATTTGTATGACAAAACTGATATGTTGAACAATTCCAGTATTACCTTGATCTTAAGAATGATCTTGACCATCAAGATCAAATTATTAAATTTTGCTAAAAGACCATAACTAGGCTTGGATACTGAAACCCGGTACCAGTATTTGTATCAAATTTTATTCTAAAAAGTACCGGTAAATACTGCTCCAAAAAGTACCAGTATTCTTATCGATACCTGCTTTATAAAAGCAACACAAAACCTCTTCATGAACTAATGTCAGAAGCAACTCTCATCAAATAAAATCGCTCACAATTTTAAATGGGAGCCGCCATTTTGTCTAAAAATGTTTAAGAAAGCTTATCCGCTTTTTGTTTACATCTGGGGTCAAATTTAGCCCCACCAGGGCTCAATTAATTTTACATAGGCTTATATAGGGAATACTTTGAAAATCTTCTTGTCTGAAACCACAAGACCCTGAACCTTAAGATTTGGTATGTAGCAATGTCTAGTGGACTTCTACCAAGTAATTTCAACTTATACCCCTGAAGTCAAATTTGCCCCATCCCAGGGGTCAATTGATTTAACATAGGCTTATGAGACTTCAGATTTGGTATGTAGCAATGTCTAGTGGACCTCTGCCAAGTTTGTTCAAATCATAGCTGCTTGAGGGTCACAAGTTTTAAATAGAGTATAGCAGAAAATCTTTAAAAATCTTCTTGTCTGAAACCACAAGGCCTAGTAATTTAAAATTTGGCATGAAGCAAGCTTTATCAAGCTTTTTCAAATTATCAGATAAGGTTAAAAGTTACAGAGGTTAAAAAAAGGTCCATTTACAGTACGTCATAGAGCCTTCATTTAAAGACCAATGTATTTGATATTCAGTATGTAGGTTCCTTGCGTGGACCTCTACCAATGGGTGAGGTTTGAGGTCACTTGGTCAAGTCACTATAGCTTATAATAGATATTTCTACTTTCTGTCATAGAGCCTTTATTTATTGACTGATATTTTATATACTTGGTTTGTAGGCAGCTACATATCTTTAATTAAAAAATGAAATACTGCTTAACAGCAGACCTACTGTCAATGAACTCATGTGAGCGATTGAGGGCCATCATCGCCCACTTGTTTTATATCATAATTATACTTTACAACATCACACAATTTACTTTTAGCACTTCAGTCTCAAAATAATAGTTAATATTCCAATATTTCAATGAAAAATATGCATTTCAGGCTGTCCGGCGTCCCTAGAATTCCTAAAAAATCATATTTTTTTTTAGTTAGGCTAAAATTCTTGAAAAAAAAGAAAAATTCAAAGGGAATTAAAAAAAAATGCCCTTTTTTTACTTAAATTCCTATTTTTGTCTTTTGTTATAAACATATTTATAACTTTGAAAATGTTTTCATTCTAATTATGTTTTAATGTAGTTTTTTAGCTCTTCTTATTCAGAGTAGGCAGTTAAAGGCATTTGACCAGTGGATCCATTTATACAAGCCCATATCTTGGTCTTTTGGGGCCATAGTATAGGTACAAAATTTCAAATTTTAGCCCAAGAATTTCTATTATGTCCGCTAAAATTCCATATTTTAGCCCTAAAATTTCTTAGATTTTGCCCTAAAATTTGCCCTAATTTTTTGTCAGAAGGTGCTGGACAGCCTGGCATTGTTAAAAAAAAATATATATATGTGTACATATGTATGACATATCACCAATAAAAACATGGGTGAGCATTTCAAATTACTATATTCCATACTTGTTTATCAAATCGCTCTTTGGGGATATAAATCACTTTCAGAGATAACTTTAATTATTTTATACTTATGATTTGTTTTGTCTTTGGTGCAATATATTGGTTATCATGGCCTTCTTGTTTCATTTTGTAATTCCTGTAACTAAATTAGATTAGACAAGTGATATTTGAAATTGATGCTGATTTAATTGGGTGGTTTAATATGTAGCTATAAACAGGCACAAGTATAAGATTTTATCAGTTAAGGTGATTTTATGTTTCACATTCACATTTCAGTTCTCTTTAGTAACCACTGTGATTTTGGAATTGATGAAAGAAACATTTCTGTTTTGAAGATACTTATGCTAAAGTAGGTTTTTAAATTGAACTTTCATTGAAAATAAGAGAAAATGTGAATGTAATTAACAAAAACCAGCTAACGTATTTTTTTTCCTGTTGGAGCCTCTGGGGGCATGCATTTTTTTTCAAAGGGGGCTTCTGAATTGAAACACTAAATTTTTGTTTTTGTTTTTGCTGGATATTAAATACATTGAGGTAAGATTTTCTTCTATAAAATACCTTTAAGGGGGCACCAATTATTGGGGAAACAATAGGTATTAAGAAATACTCAGTCTCTGTCCTCTGGTTACTGGTTCATCATGACTAGAATTATGTCTCCCCCCAAAAATGGGGGAGACATATTGTTTTTCCCCCGGTTGTCCGTCCGTCCGTCCGTCCATCTGTCTGTCTGTCCGTCACAAAATCGTGTCCGCTCTGTATCTTCCAAAGCCCTTGAAGGATTTTTATGAAACTTGGGTCAGATGTACACCTCATCAAGGCGACGTGCAGAACCCACTTTGCGAGTGTGGTGTCTCAAGGGCAAGGTCACACTTGGAGGTTAAATGTCAAATGCCACAAAATTGTGTCCGCTCTATATCTTCCAAAGCCCTTAAAGGATTTTTATGAAACTTTGGTCAGATGTTCACCTCATCAAGGTGACGTGCAGAACACACTTTTTGGGTGTGGTGTCTCAAGGTCAAGGTCACACTTGGAGGTTAAATGTCAAATGTCACAAAATCGTGTCCGCTCTGTATCTTCAAAAGCCCTTGAAGGATTTTTATGAAACTTGGGTCAGATGTTCACCTCATCAAGGTGACATGCAGAACCCACTTTGCGGGTGTGGTGTCTCAAGGTCAAGGTCACACTTGGAGGTTAAATGTCAAATGCCACAAAATCGTGTCCGCTCTGTATCTTCAATAGCCCTTGAAGGGTTTTTATGAAACTTGGGTCAGATGTTCACCTCATCAAGGTGACATGCAGAACCCACTTTGCGGGTGCGGTGTCTCAAGGTCAAGGTCACACTTGGAGGTTAAATGTCAAATTTTACAATCTTCTGACTCAATACTACCTGCAGCAACTGGCTGGGGGGAGACATATGTTTTTGTTCAATCAAAAACCCATTTCTAGTTATACAGGTTCATAATTAGCTCAAAGAAAAAAGTGGAGCAATTGTCATGACCAGGGCTCCTAAAATTTTGAAATCTCCCCTCCCCCGAGACCAAGAACCAACAAAAAAATACAAATGATTTATGGGCAAAGAACAATTTGAGTTATGATAGTGTTGACGTCGCGAAAATATGTGTTTTTCAAAGCGAAAGTAGAATTAGAGAGCTAATTTTACAACGTCAAACTAGTCACTGATATTTTAAAGTGTGCTTTGTGCTGCAGCTAGCCACTACAATTACTATTAAGCCCTTAATGAAATTAAGCAGACGACAGTTATCGCCTATTTTCATGCACACTCCTCGCACCGGTTACGTCACGCTTTTCTACTTTACCTGTTTTCTGTACTGATCAGGGGAAGTAACCGCTGCGGGGAGTATGATTTCGATGAAATTATATTTCACAGTTTGAGCCGGTCAACTTTAATCGATTGGCCGGCTGCAAATCAAGCACACTTTTACTTGTTTACAAGTTAATTGGTGATAATTGCCGCGGGCAACAGTGACAGTTTTATGGTTTTATGATAGGTGTGAAGTACCGGATTAGCGATCAATTGAGGTTTTGGTATCAGATTTTGACTGTTTTTTGAAAAGTTAGACAGCTTTATTTTTTTTTGGAAATTATCTGGACCGATTTTTTAAGGACTTTTGGACATCGAAATCGGTCCATAGAGATAAAATTCGGTCAAAACCAGCAAATTTTCGGTTTTCGGAAGCCCTGGTCATGACCCCCTCGTCAGTGTCGCCATCAGCATCGGTGTTGGTTAACCTTTTAGTTAAGGTCCATTCCTCAGAAACTAACAAAGCTATTTACTTCAAATTAAGAATACATGTTCACTATCAAAATTTGACACCATTTCTCAAGGGCAGATAACCCTCTAATTATTTTGCTAAGTTATGCCCCTTTTTTAACCTTAAAATTTCTTGGTTAACCTTTTTGTAATATCCATTTCTCAAAAAAGAGTCAAAGATATTACATTCAGACTTAGAATACTTGATCACCAGCAAGACCACTGCAAAAGATTTTTGGTGTCCATGTCTCTTGGATCAAAGTTAGCCCCACCCCTGGAGTTACTTGAATTAGATTATATTTATATCAGATCCATTTACTGCTACGGATTCGCTGTATTTTGAAAAGAAATTCCGCAATATGTAAAGTTACAGAAAAATATGTTTTTTTATTTGCTTCTGCTCTGGTAAATGATTCCTTTTTGATAATTAAATAATCATAGTTTAGAAGATTCTTAGGCATTTAGGTACCCAGGTGAGCCAAACGTAACTTTGAAAATGAAGTGGAGGAACAGGTCCATAGTAAAAAGCAAAAAAGCTCGCAGAATTATAAGACTACATACAAAGAAATGTTTCACTGACACTGTCATTCGCTTAGCGTGCTTACAAGTGACAGCAATCCCAATGACACCTAGTTTGCTTGTTTATCTCGCTCAGCAAAATGAGAGTGCTTCGTAAATTGAATGTTTGTCATTGTGATTTTTCCTGTGCACATGGCGGGCTGAATGATTGTAAATGGCATGTTGAAAGGTAAAATTCACTTGGAGTATTCAAATTTAAAAAGGAGTTACAAGTCTATAACAACATTCATGTCCAAGTCTTCTGTGTCAACTGACTTGATCATATAGGCAGAAGTTATTATTAGTGGACTGATTGCTGATTTAAATTTACCATTAGCACAGTTTAAAAAAGAAACTACTGACAGACAATGAAACTACTGATGAATGGCTAAAACAAATACTGATAGGGCCAAAATGGGGTAAACAGGTCTGTTATATATACATGTAGGAAAAAAACTTCTTAAAGCTAGAAATAAACTATTATAATTAACATGGAGTCAGTAAGTATCCCCCCTCCTCCCAGTCCCCTCTGCATGGGTCCCCCTGTTAAACCCCCCAACCCAATATTTTTAGCTCACCTGAGCACTACTCAGGATGAGCTTTTGGGATTGTTGATTGTCCAGCCTCCATCAGCGTCTGTCGTGTGTCATCAACAATTTGACTTGAACGACTTCTCCATAACAGCCAAACCAGCATTGACAAAACATGCCTGGGATATTCCTTGCATGAAGCTCTACCAAAGTTGTTCAAAGAATTCTATTCCATCAAGAACTGTGGTTATCTGTCTGTGGACAGGTCTAATGTATATTTTAATCTGTTGGTTTGCTAATGTTAAAATCTGAAAAAATTAGAAGAATTACCTTCCAGCATTACGTTGGAAAATGGAAGAGAATCAGCAACTGTTATTTCATTGTTGTTTGAGAATGATTCATTTATTACACCCCCTAAACAAATTTTGAGGGGTGGGGGTGGGGGGGTATATAGGAATCACCCGGTGATTGGGCGGTCTGTTGCAATTTCCTTGTCCTGAGTATAATTTGAAAAGTAATGGTTGGAAATCAGTGCAATTCATACAATGGTCAAGCACAATGACAGGAAGTGCAGTGTGCAAGAGCCATAACTTGAACTTCAGTATTTGCATGGTTATTGCACTTTGTTGGTTTTCCTTGTTTGGAGAATAACTTGAAAACTGATGGTTGGAATTCAATGCAACTTCATACAATGGTCAACACAGTGAAAGGAAATGCAATATACAAAAAACAACTATCTTTAATTGCTCACAACCATATCTCTATTTCTATTTCTATTACAAAGTATTCTGTTACTAATAACTTCCTCAGTTCTGAAGCAGTCTTAGTGATAGCACTAGTCTACCACTGAAATAAAGTATTTTTTATAAACTAAGTGTTACTATTCAGAGGTTTCATTAAGTTTTTGAGTTGGAGGGAATACATGTAAAGTAGGCGGGCATTTGCTGCCAGTTTTCTTTTTAGCTCACCTGTCACATAGTGACAGGGTGAGCTTTTGTGATCGCCTTTTGTCCATCGTCCATCCGTCGTCCGTTCACAATTGTTGTCCGCGCTCTAGCGGTCTTAATTTTGGTGCAATCTTCTTCAAACTTGGTCAGATTGTTTATCTCAATGATATCTAGGTCAAGTTCATAACTGGGTCGTCTCACCTTAAAAACTAGGTCACTAGGTCAAATTATAGAAAAAGCTTGTCCGCACTCTAGCAGTCTTAACTTTGGTCCGATCTTCTTCAAACTTGGTCAGATTGTTTATCTCAATGATATCTAGGTCAAGTTCATAACTGGGTCATGTGACCTTGAAAACAAGGTAACTAGTTCGAATTTTAGAAAAGGCTTGTCTGCACTCTAGCGGTCTTAATTTTGGTCCCATCTTCTTCAAGCTTGGTCAGAATGTTTATCTCAATGATATCTAGGTCAGGTTCGAAACTTGGTTATGTGACCTTGAAAACTAGGTCACTAGGTCAAATTATAGAAAAGCTTGTCCGCACTGTAGTAGTCTTAATTTTGCTCGATCTTCTTCAAGCTTTGTCAGAATGTTTATCTTGATGATATCTAGGTCAAGTTTGAAACTGGGTCATGTGACTTTGAAATTTAGGTCACTAGGTCAAGTTATGATAAAAGCTTTTCTGCACTCTAGTGGTCTTAATTTTGGTCTGATCTTCACTTTCATTACCATAAGATCTTGGTTCCTTTCTTCAAATTGCCATATTGCATTATTGGTTCCAGAGTTATGGCCCCAGAAAATGCCAAAATTAACTATTTAGACCTTGTCTGCACAATAGCAGCTTCATTTTTGATTTGAATTTAATCAGACTTGTACAATACTTGAGTTAATATAAGATCTGGCAGGGTTGCCAGGGGACTTGAAAAGTCAGGGAAATTTGATTTTTTTTCAAGGTCAGGGAATTGTCAGGGAATTTTGAAAATTGGTCAGTGAAAAATAAAAATCCAGAAAAGTTAGTGAAAAGTCAGGGAAAAATAATTTTGAAGGGCTAATATTGTTCTGTTTTATTAAAGATTGCATTTACACATTTTTTCCATTATGAATCTTTTTCTTTATAATTGTGTACATTGTATTTAAATAAAAGTTCTAGTTTTATAAATAACATTACTCAAAGACTGAAAGTCTCTGCAACCCTTACAACCAAAAATTAAAATAAGTATGTGTTACACTCGAAACCCATGTTCCTCCATTCAAGATCCATGTCACAGCAACCCTCTGAACTTAGTAAGTTCTGCTATAAAGGCCTTACTGCTGATAGTTTATGTCTTGCCAATATATTTTTTGCATCTATGGTTGGATTTTAAAATAATTAGCAGAATTGGCAATAGAGTGAACATGTGTCATGTACATAATCCCTGTTTGGAACGGTGTTCCAACATTCAGTTCACAGCAACCTAGTTTTTAGCTCACTTGAGCACAAAGTGCTCAGGGTGAGCTTTTCTGATCAGTCTTTGTCCGTCGTCCGTCCATCCGTCCGTCGTCAACTTTTCATTTAAATGACATCTCCTCTGAAACCAAAGGGCCAAATTAAATGAAACTTGCCTGGGATGTTCCTTGCATGAAGCTCCACCAAAGTTGTTCAAAGAATTCAATTCCATCAAGAACTCTGGTTGCTTTGGCAACTTAAAGGAAAAACTTTGAAAATCTTCTTGTCTGAAACCACAAGGTTGGAGCTTTGATATTTGGTATGAAGCATCATCTAGTGGACCTCTACCAAGTTTGTTCAAATTATGTCCCTGGGGTAAAAACTGACCCCGCCCCAGGGGTCAGTTGATTTTACATAGAGTTATATAGGGAAAACTTAAAAATCTTCTTCTCAGAAACCACAATGCCTACAGCTAAGATATTTAATATGTAGCATTTTCTAGTGGATGTCTACCAAGTTTGTTCAAATTATGTCCCCTGGGTCAAAAATGGCCACGCCCCAGGGTTCTCTTGGTTTACATATAGTTATATAGGAAAAACATGAAAAATCATTTTTCTCCAAAACTAATAGGACTAGATCTTAGATATTTGGTGTGGAGTATTGTGTTGAGTACCTTTACCAGTATTGTTTATATGTTGGCCCTGGGGTCAAAATTGGCCCTGCCCACGGGGGCCCTTAATATGTAAAAAAGGAAATCTTTAAATATCTTCTTCTCAGAAACCACAATGCCTACAGCTTTGATATTTGGTATGTAGCATTGTGTAGTGGATGTCTACCAAGTTTGTTCAAATAATGTCCCCTGGGTCAAACTTTGCCACGCCCCAGGGTTCTCTTGGTTTACATATAGTTATATAGGAAAAACATGAAAATCATTTTTCTCCAAAACTAATAAAACTAGACCTTAGATATTTGGTATTGAATATTGTGTTGAGAACCTTTACCAGTATTGTTTATATGTTGGCCCTGGGGTCAAAATTGGCCCCGCCCGGGAGCCCTTAATATGTAAAAAAGGAAATCATTAAAAATCTTCTTCTTAGAAACCACAATGCCTACAGCTTTGATATTTGGTATGTAGCATTGTGTAGTGGATGTCTACCAAGTTTGTTCAAATAATGTCCCCTGGGTCAAAATTGGCCACCCCCCAGGGATCTCTTGGTTTACATATAGTTATATAGGAAAAACATTAAAAGTCATTTTTCTCTGAAACTAATAGGACTAGATCTTAGATATTTTGTGTGGAGTATTGTGTAGAGAACCTTTACCAGTATTGTTTATATGTTGGTCCAGGGGTCAAAATTGGCCCTGCCCCTGGGGCCCTTAATATGTGAAAAAGGCAATCTTTAAAAATCTTCTTACTGGAAACCTCAGTGCCAACAGCTTAGATATTTGGTATGTAGCATTGTCAAGTGGATGTCTACCAAGTTTGTTCAAAATATTTTCCCTGGGTCAAAATTGGCCACGCCCAAGGGTTCTCTTGGTTTACATAGATTTATATAGGAAAAACATGAAAAAATAATTTTTCTCCAAAACAAATAGGTGTAGACCTTAGATATTTGGTGTTGAGTTTTGTGTAAAGAACCTTTACCAATATTGTTTAAATGTTGGCCCTGGGGTCAAAATTTGCCCCACCCCGGGGGCCCTTAATATGTAAAAAAGGAAATCTTCAAAAATCTTCTTGTCTGAAACCACAAGGCCTAGAATTTTAAAATTTGGCATGAAGCAAGCTTTATCAAGCTTTTCCAAAATATTAGATTAGGTTAAAGGTCACGGAGTCTAAAAATAGATTTATCTATTGTACCTCATAAAGTCTTCATTTATAGACCAATATCATTGATATTCAATATATAGGTTCCTTGCATGGACCTCTTCCCATGGGTAGGGTTTGAGGTCACTGGGTCAAGGTCAAGGTCACCATAGCTTATAATAGATATTTCTACTTTCTGTCATAGAGCCTTTATTTATTGACGGATATTTTACATATTTGGTTTGTAGGCACTTGTATATTTTCAGTTAAAAAATGAAATACTGCTTAACAGCAAATCTACAGCCAAAGTACTCAGGTGAGCGATCCAGGGCCATCATGGCCCTCTTGTTTGTATATCGGCAGGTTTTTTAAAAAATATTGAGGCACAAACTTCTACATTTTTCAAGATACTGCTTTGAAACTTTAAATATGTTAGGTATCATGTGTATAGGTGCCTGATATATTTTTTATGAGGCTCAGTCCATTATAGTCCAGGATGTGCTTTAACAATCCTGATGACGCACGACATCTAGTGAAACTCTACCAAAGATGACCCCATGGTCATAATTGCCTGCACCCTTTGAGTCAATTGGCAACTGTATTTGCATCCACTGACTCTTGCAACCATTGAGCAGTTGTTGGCAGGTGAGCGACCCAGGGTCCCATGGACCCTCTTGTTTAATAAAACAAGCCTGATTTTAAGGAAAGTAACCTCGGGAGGTGGGGGTGGGAGGGAGGAGATCTCATAATAACGGGACAATCTGCACCTCCTGCCTCTTAATGGAACCTCTGCCAGTACTGTTTAATTGAATATAAGGTTATTCTCTTAATTTTATTTTTTCTTCAGAGACATTTTGAAGATGGAAAGAAGGACAACTTTTACACCACACAGATTTGTAAGTGTCTTTACTGCATGTAAATTTAAAGCTGATAAATACAATAAATAATAAAATCATCTTTAGGCCCAGAGTATCTATGATTGTACTGTTCAGTAAGTATTCGATATTGGATAGTGTGAACAACAATCAGTAATGTGTTGAGTATAGTACAAGGATGGGTAAAATTTTTTGAAAATAGTAATTACATAACTACATTTAAAATGAAAACTGCAAAATAATTAATTATAATAAACATATAGAGTTACAAGAAAGACACTAGATCTGGAATGTTTATTTTCAACATCAAATTTTTTTTGAAAAAAAAAAGATCGAGTCAATGCTATAGTCATGGTGTCGTCGTCATTGCCGTTCACGTCTGTATAACTTAAACATTGATCATAATGTTTTATTCCCTGGTGGATTAAAATTCATACTTGAACACAACAATCCTTTGGACAAGACCTTTAAGTAGATCAAACTAAACTTGACCATGACTCTTAAATGACCTTTAAATTCAAGGTCAGTATATTGAATTTTGCTAAAATTGACCATAACTTAATTATCAAGAGGTGTATTGTCTTCATTCTTGGACACAACAACCATTTAGACAAGATCTTCAAGTGGACCAGACTAAACTTGACCTTGAGTAAAAAACGACCTTTACCTTCAAGGTCAAATTATTGAATTTTTCTAAAATTGACCATTATTTTGTTATTTATGGTTGGATTTGAATTAGACTTGGACAAAACAACACTTAAAATGACAAAGCTGACATGATAAATTATTCAAGTTTGACATTAACTTAAAATGATCATGACTGTCAAGGTCAAATGATTAAATTTTGCATATACATGTATTGCATAACTTTGTTGTTTATGAATGAATTTGATTCATACTTGGACAGAAAAACAATTATGACAAAACCAACATACTGAATAACTCAGGTTTGACCATAACCTAAAAATTGACCTTGACCTTCAAGGTCAGATGATTGAATTTTGTTTTAATTGTCATACCTTTCTCATTTATTTATGGATTTGATTCGGACAAAACAACACTTATGGCAAATCTTACATTTTGATTCAATCAGATATGACCTTGACCTTTCAGTGACCTTGACATTCATGGTCAAATTATTGAATTTGCTTAACCTGGTCATAACTTAGTTATTTTTGGTTGGATGTTAATAATACTTGGATAAAGCAACACTTACGACAAAGCGGACATGATTAATTATTCAAGTGCAGTCTTTGAATTTAGCCACCAGACCGAAGGCCCAGTCCAGCAAATTGGCGGACGGTCCAGTAAAAAATTACAAATCAGTGGTCCGACTGTCCAGTGAATATTAGTGCTGCTTTTTAGCTCTACTTTTTTTGAAAAAAAAAATCGAGTTATTGCTATAGTCATGGTGTCGTTGCCGTTGCCGTTCCCATCCGAAAACTTTAACATTGATCATAATTTTTTTATTCCTTGATGGATTATCTTCATACTTGGACACAACAACCCTTTGGACAAGGCCTTCAAGATGACTAGACTTAACTTGACCTTGACTATTGAATGACCTTCATATGTAAGGTCAAAATATTGAATTCTGCTATAATTGGCCATAACTTTATTATTAGTAGGTGGATTCTCTTCATTCTTGGACACAAAAACCCTTTGGACAAGATGTTTAAGCTGACCAGACTAAACTTGACCTTGACTCCAGGGCACTCGTTTGGCCATTTTTGGGGCCGAATATCGGCCCCATTCCCCTCTCAAGATCATATTTTTTTTCCCCCTATTTCAGAAAAAAATTCCCCTCAAAAAAAAAAAAAAAAAAAAAAAAAAAAAAAAATTACCGAAAATGTTAGTAATTACTTTGGTTACGAACAATTTTGAGTACGAAGCCATATTATATTTCTTCACTAGTTACCTCCCCTTAATTTCTCATGTCCAATGAAATTAATCGTAACTGATCAGGTAGGAATACGTTTGGAATTTTCGGATATTACGGTTGCGAAGGTAGGAATACGTTTGGAATTTTCAGATATTACCGTTGCGAAGTAAAATGTCTCACAATCAAAACCACTACAAAAAAAGAATAACGTCAAAAACATCAGAAAAGTGTAAGAAAATTGACATTTTATTTAAGCAGCATGTATTATCTTTGTCTGAAATCACCACATCAACATCAACTACAGTCTCTAAAAAAGAATCACCAAAACGTAAAGCAGTATTCTCCCATAACCAAGTTGACTCCCTTTCTCATGATTCTAGTGATGATGATTCAGACATTAGTCTAGAAAAATTGATGTCTGAGTCAGTTGTCTTGAGTGTAATAAGAAATTCAAAACAATGAAGAATAAAGATACTTTAAGAACAACTTCATGTTATATTTTTTATTTGGTTAGGTCTATAGTAAAAGATATACTAGCTATTGAAAGTAGGCCTAATGGTAGGAAATAGTGCTAAAAGTAAGTGTAAAACCCTAGATCTAAAAAACTTATATATGACTCAAAATTCCCCTTTTTGTCTTAAAATGATGCAAAATTCCCCTTTCTGAGGGTATGGGTACCTGTCCCCAAAAGTTGTCTAGTGCCCTGCACTCGTAAATGACCTTCATATTCAAGGTCAAAATATTGAATTTTGCTATAATTGGCCGTTACTTTATTAATAATAGGTGGATTCTCTTCATGCTTGGACACAATAACCCTTTGGACAAGATCTTCAAGCAGACTGGACTAAATTTGACCTTGACTCATAAATGACCTTCACCTTCAAGGTCAAATTATTGAATTTTGCTAAAATTGATCATAACATTAGTATTTATGGTTGGATTTGATTTATACTTGGACAAAACAGCACTTATGACAAAAGCGACACGTTGAATAACTCAGATTTGACCTTGATCTTAAAATTATTTGACCGTAAAGGTCAGATGATTGAATTTTGCTTAAAAAGTCATAACTTTCTCATTTATTTATAGATTTGATTCATTCTTGGATTAAACAACAATCCAACATTATGATTATTTTAACTTTGACCTTTTAATGACCTTTACAGTCAAGGTCAAATCATTGAATTTTGTTTAAACTGGCCATAATTTTGACTACTTTTTTGTTTTTTTAGCTACAGCGATGAAATTTGGACGGTGTGCACAGTTTTTCGTTTCGATTTCAAAAATGTCATGGCATGATCTATATTTTTGACCTACTGACCTTCTGTTTTTTTTTGGAGCTATGGCAATGAAATTTGGACCATGTATACAGTTTTTTGTTCAGATTTCAAAAACGTCATAGCATGACCTGTATTTTTTACCTACTGACCAACTTTTTTGTTTTTTAGCTAAAGCAATGAAATTTGGACTGTGTGCACAGGTTTTCGTTTCGATTTCAAAATTGTCACGGCATGACCTTTATTTTTGACTGACTGACCTACTTTTTGTTTTTGGAGCTATGGCAGTGAAATTTGGACCATTTTTAGTGTTTTTTGTTCTGGTTTTAAAAAACATCATAGCATGACCTATATTTTTGACCTACTGACCTCCTTATTTGTTTTAAAGCTACGGCAATAAAATTTGGACCGTGTGCACAGTTTTTGTTTCAATTTCAAAAATGTCATTGCATGACCTATATTTTTTACCTACTGACCTACTTTTTTGTTTTTTAGCTACAGCAATGAAATTTGGAACTTGTGCACAGTTTTTCTTTTCAATTTAAAAAATGTGACAGCATGACCTATATTTTTGACCTACTGACCTACTTTTTTGTTTTTTAGCTACAGCAATGAAAATTGGACCCTGTGTACAGCTTTTCATTTCGATTTTAAAAATGTCATGGCATGACCTATATTTTTTGACCAACTGACATACTTTTTTTTTTTTATTTACAGCAATAAAATTTGGACCTTGTGCACAGTTTTTTGTTCTGGCTTTAAAAAACATCATAGCATGACCTATGTTTTTTACCTCCTGACCGACATTTTGTTTTTGGAGCTATGACAATGAAATTTGTACTATATATACAGTTTTTTGCTCCGATTTTAAAAAACGTCATAGCATGACATATATTTTTGACCTACTGACCTAGTTTTTTGTTGTTTTAGCTACAGCAATAAAATTTGGACCGTGTGCACAGTTTTTCTTTCCAGTTTCAAAAATGTCATGGCATGACCTATATTTTTGACCTACTGACCTACTTTTTGTTTTTGGAGCTTTTGCAATGAAATTTGGACCATGTATACAGTTTTTGTTTCGATATCAAAATCGTCATAGCATGACTAATATTTTTGACCTACTGATCTACTTTTTTGTTTTAAAGCTACTGCAATGAAATTTGGACCGTGTTTACAGTTTTTGTTCTGATTTCAGAAATGTCATAGCATGACCTATATTTTTGACCTACTGACCTACTTTTTTTTTAGCTACAGCAATGAAATTTGGACCATTTGCACAGTTTTTCGTTTCGATTTCAAAAATGTAATCGCATGACCTATATTTTTGTCCTACTGACCTACTTTTTGTTTTTGGAGCTATGGCAATGAAATTTGGACCATGTGTACAGTTTTTTGTTCCAGTTTCAAAAAATGTCATTGCATGACTTATATGTTTGACCTACTGACCTTCCTTTTTGTTTTTTATCTTCAGCAATGAAATTTGGACCATGTTTACAGTTTTTTGTTCAGATTTCAAAAATGTCATCGCATGACCTATATTTTTGTCCTACTGACCTGCTTTTTGTTTTTGGAGCTATGGCAGTGAAATTTGGACCATGTGTACAGTTTTTTTTTCAATTTCAAAAATGTAATCATGACCTATATTTTTGTCCTACTGACCTACTTTTTGTTTTTGGAGCTATGGCAATGAAATTTGGACCATGTGTACAGTTTTTTGTTCCAGTTTCAAAAAATGTCATTGCATGACCTATATGTTTGACCTACTGACCTTCTTTTTTGTTTTTTATCTTCAGCAATGAAATTTGGACCATGTTTACAGTTTTTTGTTCCCATTTCAAAAATGTCATCGCATGACCTATATTTTTGTCCTACTGACCTGCTTTTTGTTTTTGGAGCTATGGCAGTGAAATTTGGACCATGTGTACAGTTTTTTTTTCAATTTCAAAAATGTAATCGCATGACCTATATTTTTGTCCTACTGACCTACTTTTTGTTTTTGGAGCTATGGCAATGAAATTTGGACCATGTATACAGGTTTCTGTTCCGATATCAAAAACATAAAAGCATGACCTATTTTTTTGACCTACTGACCTACTTTTTGTTTTTGGAGCTATTGGAATGAAATTTGGACCATATGCACTGTTTTTTGTTCTGATTTCAAAAATGTCATCGCATGACCTATATTTTTGACCAACTGACCTACTTTTTTGTTTTTGGAGCTATGGCAATGAAATTTGGACCATGTGTACAGGTTTCTGTTCCGATATCAAAAATGTCATAGCATGACCTATATTTTTGACCTACTGACCTCCTTTTTGTTTTTGGAGCTATGGCAATGAAATTTGGACCATGTGTACAGTTTTTGTTCTGATTTCAAAAACGTAATAGCATGACCTATTTTTTTGACCTACTGCCCTACTTTTGTTTTTGGAGCTATGGCAGTGAAATTTGGACCATGTGTACAGTTTTTTTTCAATTTCAAAAATGTAATCGCATGACCTATAATTTTTACCTACTGACCTACTTTTTTGTTTTTGGAGCTATGGCAATGAAATTTGGACCATGTGTACAGGTTTCTGTTCCGATATCAAAAATGTCATTGCATGACCTATATTTTTGACCTACTGACCTTTTTGTTTTTGGAGCTATGGCAATGAAAATTGGACCATGTGTACAGTTTTTGTTCTGATTTCAAATACGTAATAGCATGACCTATTTTTTTGACCTACTGACCTACTTTTTGTTTTTGGAGCTATTGGAATGAAATTTTGACCATATGCACTGTTTTTTGTTCTGATTTCAAAAATGTCATTGCATGACCTATATTTTTGACCTACTGACCTACTTTTTTGTTTTTGGAACTATGGCAATGAAATTTGGACCATGTGTACAGTTATTTGTTTCGATTTCAAAAATGTCATTGCATGACCTATATTTTTGACCTACTTTTTGTTTTAAAGCTACAGCAAATTTTTCCCTGCATGGATCCTATATTCTGTGGGTAGGGTTTGAGGTCACTGGGTTAAGGTCAAGGTCCCTATAGCTTATTGTAGATATTCTTTACTTTTTGTCATAGAGCCTGTTTTTTTTGACTGATATTTTACATGTTTAGATATTTATATTTACATTACTTAAATATTTTCAATTAAAACATGAAATACTGCTTAACAGCAAACCTTGTTACACTCTAGATGTAAGATTTTCGGTCCAAATTACCAAGAAATTTGTCATTTTTTTTCTGTAATTTCTAGGTCAAGTTTGAATATGGGTCATCTGGGGTCAATTAATCAGGTCCATATCAATTTTGTTAAAAGCAGTCATACTCAGGTGAGCAATCTAAGGCCATCATGGCCCTTTTGTATTTGTTTTTCACTGCTTTAAAATGACCAAGAAATATCCATTTTCAATTACAAAAAGACTGGAACCCCAGTGTAGGTTTTTGCTTCCAAATATTGAAAACCCCTCCAAACTGGATACTCCTGTAAACTAGATAAAAGGCTAAGTACCACTCTCATCTGGCTTGGAGAGGTTCTACTGTAGTTGTTTTCCACCAAGGGTAACAGGAATATTTCTTTTATAACCCTCCATCAAAATTGCTCAAAGGATTTGAATCCTGCATAATTGGATTTTCATCAATATTTGTCTTCAAATGACATCCACACAAACCACTACACAGTTTGATTTAAACTTAGGAGAAATTTTTTTATTGTGATTAATTGTGATTGTGATCGCTGGATGATCATCATTTATCGTCTGTCTGTCTGTCCGTCCTCTGTTGTCTGTCTGTTCACATTTGCCTTGTGTATACAATAGAGGCTGTATTTTGGATCTTTATGAAACTTGGTCAGAATGTTTGTCTTGATGAAATCTAGGTTGGGATTTTATAGTGGTCATCTGGGGTCAAAAACTAGGTCATGGGATCAAATATTAGAGAAACCTAGTGAATGTGATAGAAGATGTTTTTTTCATCCAATTTTCCTTATATTTGGTCAGAATGTTTGTCTTGATGAAATCTAGGTTGGGATTTTATATGGGTAATTGGGGTCAAAGTAGGTATTTTGGTCAAATCATAGAAAAACCTTATGTATGCAATTGAAGATGTATTTTTCATTGGATCTTTATGAAACTTGGTCAGAATGTTGGGTCAAAAACTAGGTCACAGGGTCAAATCTTAGAAAAAGCTTGTGTATGCGATAAAAGCTGTATTTTTCTTCTGATTTTCCTAATATTTGGTCAGAATGTTTGTCTTAATTAAATCTAGGATGGGATTGTATATGGGTTATCCAGGGTCAAAAAATAGGTCACAGGACCTATTTTTAGAAGACCTTCCCTTCAGCTACAACAATGAAACATTAGATAATTTTGCATGCAGATTAAATCTTTGACGGTGGATGATTTTGGCCTTAACCTACTTACGTACCTCCTGATTTTTGAGGTTTCTGTGCAATGATTCTCAGGTGAGAGATATCGGGCCATCTTGGCCCTCTTGTTTAAATTGCCCTTTTTACCTCACTTGAGCAAAGTGCTCATCAGTTAGCTTTTGCATTATTGATTGTCTGGCATCCATTGTTTTCTGTCATCAACAATTTGACTAATTAATCAGTTTCTCATCCTATACCTCTGAGCCAACTTTGACAAAACATGCCTTGGATCTTCCTTGCATGAAGCTCTAACAAAGTTGTTCAAAGTATTGAATTCCATCAAGAACTCTGGTTGGAAACAAAAAGGAAAAACTTTGAAAATCTTCTTATCTGAAACCACAAGGCCCTGAGCCTTAGGATTCGGTATGTAGCATTGTCTAGTAGACCTCTATGAAATTTGTTCAAATTTTACCCCTGGGGTTATTTATGGGCATGGGGTCACTTGATTTTAAACTGGCTTTTATAGGGAAACTTAAAAAAATCTTCTTGTCTGAAACCATAAAGCCAAGGGCTAAGATTTTTTTCATGGATCATCAACCCAAGGTCTTCTGCCAAAGTTGTTCAGATTATGTCCCTGGGGTCTTGAATGGCCCAGCCCCTGATCTGCAGGGTCACTTGATTTTACATAAGCTTACATACGGAAGACTTTAAAAAAATCTTATCGCCTGAAACCACAAGACATAGAACTTAGGCATTTTGTATAGAGCATCAGCTAAAAGTCTTCTACCAAAGTTGTTCAAATTATTGCCTTGCAATCAGAATTAACCCCTGACCTTGGGGGTTCTGTTTGTGCAGAGTGTTCAAAGGTGAGCTGTTGGGATCATTGATTGTCTGGCGTCCATCAGCGTATGTCGTGCATCAGTGCATCTTGCGTCATCAATAATTTGACTTGAACAACTTCTCCTCCTAAATCGCTAAGACAGCATTGACAAAACATGCCTGGAATATTCCTTGTATGAAGCTCTACCGAAGTTGTTCAAAGAATTGAATTCCATCAAGAACTCTGGTTGCTATCACAACTGAAAGGAAAAACTTTGAAAATCTTGCCAGAAATTACAAGGCCCTGAGCCTTAAGATTTGGTATGAAGCATTGTCTAGTTGACCTCTACTGCAGACCCATAGCCATTGTACTCATTGTAGTGACTCAGGGCCATCATGGATCTCTTGTTAAGTAATATTGATATGCTTTTAATTAAAATGTGTGGAAGTTATGTGAATAGTGTCCTTTTTATTAGCTCATCTGAGCACAAAGTGCTCAGGGTGAGCTTTTCTGATCGGTCTTTGTCCGTCGTCCGTCCGTCGTCAACTTTTCATTCAAACGACATCTCCTCTGAAACCAATGGGGCAAATTTAATGAAACTTGCCTGGAATGTTCCTTGCATGAAGCTCTACCAAGATTGTTCAAATGGTTCTGGTCCATTGCATTTCTGGTTCACTGGAGCTAAAAATAGATTTTATAAGTTGGATCTTTAAAAATCTTCTTCTCCGAAACCACAAGGCCTGGAGCTTTGATATTTGGTATGAAGCATCATCTAGTGGACCTCTACCAAGTTTGTTCAAATTATGTCCCTGGGGACAAAACTGACCCCACCCCAGGGGTCAGTTGATTTTACAAAGAGTTATATAGGGAAAACTTGAAAATCTTCTTGTCAGAAACCACAAGGCCTAGAGTTTAGATATTTGGTGTGTAGCATTGTCTAGTGGACCTCTGCTAAGTTTGTTCAAATCATGGCCTCTGGGTCAAAAATGGCCCCGCCCCGGGGGTCACTTGTTTTACATAGAGTTATATAGGAAAATCTTTAAAAAATCTTCTTGTCAGAAACCGTAAGTTATAGAGCTTAGATATTTGGTGTGTAGCATTGTCTAGTGGACCTTTATTAAGTTTGTTCAAATCCTGTCCTCTGGGTCAAGAATGGCCCCGCCCCAGGGGCCACTAGTTTTACATAGAGTTATATAAGAAAATCTAAAAAAAAATCTTCTTGTCAGAAACCGTAAGTTATAGAGCTTAGATATTTGGTGTGTAGCATTGTCTAGTGGACCTCTACCAAGTTTGTTCAAATCCTGGCCTCTGGGTCAAAAATGACCCCGCCCCAGGGGCCACTAGTTTTACATAGAGTTATATAAGAAAATTTTAAAAAATCTTCTTGTCAGAAACCGTAAGTTATAGAGCTTAGATATTTGGTGTATAGCATTGTCTAGTGAACCTCTACCAAGTTTGTTCAAATCCTGTCCTCTGGGTCAAAAATGGCCCCGCCCCAGGGGCCACTAGTTTTACATAGGGTTATATAGGAAAATCTTAAAAAATCTTCTTGTCAGAAACCGTAAGTTATAGAGCTTAGATATTTGGTGTGAAGCATTGTCTAGTGGACCTCTACCAAGTTTGTTCAAATCCTGGCCTCTGGGTCAAAAATGACCCCGCCCCGAGGGGCCACTAGTTTTACATAGAGTTATATAGGAAAATCTTAAAAAATCTTCTTGTCAGAAACTGTAAGTTATAGAGCTGAGATATTTGGTGTGAAGCATTGTCTAGTGGACCTCTACCAAATTTGTTCAAATCCTGGCCTCTGGTTCAAAAATGGCCCCGCCGTCAGGGGTCACTTGTTTTACATAGAGTTATATAGGAAAATCTTAAAAAATCTTCTTGTCAGAAACAAGAAGGCCTACAGTTAAGATATTTGGTATGTAGCATTGTCTAGTGGACCTCTACCAAGTTTGTTCAAATCATGGCCTCTGGGTCAAAAATGGGCCCGCCCCGGGGGTCACTTGTTTTACATAGAGTTATATAAGAAAATCTAAAAAAATCTTCTTGTCAGAAACCGTAAGTTATAGAGCTTAGATATTTGGTGTGTAGAATTGTCCAGTGGACCTCTACCAAGTTTATTAGAAAAATGTCCCTAGGGTCACTATTGGCCCCGCCCGAGGGGTCACAAGTTTTAAATAACAATATAGAAGAAAATCTTTAAAAATCTTCTTGTCTGAAACCACAAGACCTAGAATTTTAAAATTTGGCATGAAGCAAGCTTTATCAAGCTTTTTCAAATTATTGGATTAGGTTAAAGGTCACGGAGGCTAAAAGTAGATTTATCTACTGTACCTCATAGAGCCTTCATTTATAGACCAATATCTTTGATATTCAGTATAGAGGTTCCTTGCATGGACCTCTACCCATGGGTAGGGTTTGAGGTCACTGGGTCAAGGTCAAGGTCACCATAGCTTATAATAGATATTTCTACTTTCTGTCATAGAGCCTTTATTTATTGACTGATATTTTACATATTTGGTTTGTAGGCACTTACATATTTTCAATTAAAAAATGAAATACTGCTTAACAGCAAACCTAAGTACTCAGGTGAGCGATCCAGGGCCATCATGGCCCTCTTGTTTTTTTTTTAATTTATTGTAGATTCCAGCTCAGCAGGAAGCAAGCCATTGGCAGAATTATCTGGGTGATGAAACAGATCCTGCTAGATTTGTAGTAAAGAAAAAATGAAAACATAGGCAAGGAGATTTTTATTTCAGTTGTAGTTGTGATTTTTTGTCTAACTAATTGTTGAATCAGGTGAATCATGAGGTTGATATGTAGGTATGGAAGTCTGTTGTTTAAGTTTACCCTCGGAAAATCACAGCTTTGATATCATCAATTATTTTAAGTTTGTCTGATATATTTTAGATGAGTTTGAATATGGGTCATAATGGGTAAAAAAAAACTAGGTCATATTGGAAAACCTTGTTTACCTTCTAGAGGCTACTATGTTTCATCTTAGAACTCAGTGTGATTTCTCAAGGTCAGGTTAGAATATAAGTCATTTTGAATCTAAACTGGTCACCACCTTACATCAGTGAAAACCTTGATATACACCAGAGGCCACAATTTTAGTTCAGCCATCATCATGCTCAACCAGAATGTTTTATGATCTCAAGGTCAGGTTCCAATATGGATCATATTGGCTAAAAACTAGGTCACCAGGTCATATCAAAGGAAAATCATTTTTACAAATTTGAAGCTACAAGTTTAGCCCAGTCTTCCAGAAACTCAATCAGAACACTTGCCGTGAAGATCTACAGGTCTAGTTTCAATATTGGTAATATGGGTCAAAAATTATGTCATTTCAAAAGAAAAATGTGGTCAACACTTTAGAGGTCACAGATTTAGCCTAAAATTACTGAAATTCAGTCAGAATATTGATGACTAAATATCGGTTATGGTGAGTCCAAACTAGGTCACACTAGTTGCCATACTTTTAGCCAATTGTTTTTCTGAAACTGTTTGACAATGTTTTTCTTAATGATCTTAGGTTAAATTCAAATATGGGCCATGTGGTCAAAAACTAAGTGATCTCATACAGTCATGTAAAACCTGCTTTATACTGATTGGGATCACCACCAAAATTGCTCATCAAAAGAAATGTTGCAAGTGGTGAATTGCACACATGCAGACATTACAGATGTATCTCTGTTAAAGTTTTAGATACAAAGTTGTAAAAAATAAAGTGTTCAGCAATGAAATAAATATATAAATCTTGCTACAAAGCATTACAAAAAATCTAAAATGAGAATGTACACATTTCTAGAGGCAAAATTTAAAAGTAATGTTATAAAATACTTAACTCAGTGTCACTTTCAGTTGTGAAAGTTTCGAAAACAAAATAATACAAAAATTACATTTTCAGCAGAGCAACAATAATGAATGCTTACATGTAAGAAAGAGATATTAGTGTCAAAAAATCTTGTGTGTTAAAAAAATCTATATGCAAGACTAAAATCTTGTTAACATTAAGTTTCAGATTTTAATAGCAGACTTCATTACTGACCTTTTGCAACTGAGATGTTTCAGTAGTAATCAGGTAACCCGTAATCTTGACCATATTTTTCTGAATTTTAGGTAAAGGTGTTTTCACAAAGAAAAAAGTTCCATCTGGTTCATTTTCATAGTGAGTGAATTACAAAGAAGCTGTTGGAAGAGAATATGGAGTACCTGAAGGACTATGGTTCCTGTCTACTTCATTTTTCAGAAAATTGTGGTGGTAAGGTTGACTTTATTTGCAGTCTGATTAATTGTTGTTTGTTTCTCCTGTTTTTAGCTCACGTGAGCTGGCTCAGGGTGAGCTATTAGGATCGATGAATGTCTGCCATCCGTTCACATTTAGTTCGTTAACACTCTACTGGTCACATTTTTGCTCCAATTGTCACGAAACTTTATCCGGATGTTTGTCCCAGTAATTACTTGGACGAGTTCGAATATGGGTCATGTGGGGTCAAAAACTAGGTCACACAGCCTGTATATGGAAAAACCTTGTTAACACCCTAGAGGTAAGATTTTCAGCCCGAATATCCTGGAAATTTGTCAGAAAAGTTGTTTCCATGATTTCTAGCTCAAGTTCGAATATGGGTCATCTTGGGTCAAAAACTAGGTCACAGAGCCCAAATATGGAAAAACTTGTTAACAATTTAGAGGTCACATTTTCAGTCCAAATTTCCTTGTAATATGTCAGAAAGGTTATTTGGGTGATTTCTAGCCCAAGTTCGAATATGGGTCATCTGGGGTCAAAAACTAGGTCACAGAGCCCAAATATGGAAAAAACCTTGTTAACACTTTAGAGGTAACATTTTCAGAACAAATATCCTTGTAGTATGTCAGAAAGGTTATTTGGATGATTTCTAGTCCAGGTTCGAATATGGGTCATCTGGGGTCAAAAACTAGGTCACTGAGACCAAATATGGAAAAACCTTGTTAACACTCTGGAGGTAACATTTTCAGCCCAAATATCCTGGAAATATGTCAGAGAGGTTGTTTTGATGATTTCTAGCTCAAGTTTAAATATTGGTCATGTGGGGTCAAAAACTAGGTCACACAGCCCAAATATGGAAAAACCTTGTTTACACTCTAGAGGTAACATTTTCAGCCCAAATTTCCTGGAAATATGTCAGATAGGTTGTTTCGATGATTTCTAGGTCAAGTTCGAATATGGGTCATCTGGAGTCAAAAACTAGGTCATACAGCCTGAATATGGAAAAACCTTGTTAACACTCTAGAGGTAACATTTTCAGCCCAAATATCCTGGAAATATGTCAGAAAGGTTTTATCGATGATTTCTAGCCCATGTTCGAATATGGGTCATCTGGGGTCAAAAACTAGGTCACAGAGCTTAAATTTGGGAAAACCTTGTTTACACTCTACAGGTAACATTTTCAGCCCAAATATTCTGGAAATATGTCAGAAAGGTTATTTCCATCGTTTCTAGGTCATGTTCGAATATGGGTCATCTGAAGTCAAAAACTAGGTCACAGAGCCCAAAAATAGAAATATTTTGTTAAGGCTCTAGAGGCTACTGTTTAAGTCCAAATATCCTGGCAGTTTGTCAGAAAGGTTGTTTGGTTGTTCAAATTATTAGATTAGGTTAAAGGTCATGGAGGCTAAAAATAGATTTATCTACTGTACCTCATAAAGCCTTCATTTATAGACCAATATCTTTGATATTCAGTATATAGGTTCCTTGCATGGACCTCTACCCATGGGTAGGGTTTGAGGTCACTGGGTCAAGGTCAAGGTCACCATAGCTTATAATAGATATTTCTACTTTCTGTCATAGAGCCTTTATTTATTGACGGATATTTTACATATTTGGTTTGTAGGCACTTATGTATTTTCAATTAAAAAATGAAATACTGCTTAACAGCAAACCTACAGCCAAAGTACTCAGGTGAGCGATCCAGGGCCATCATGGCCCTCTTGTTTGTTTTTTTGTTATTTTCCTATAGAATGCATAGTCCCATGTTTTTTTAACCTAGGTTAAGGGTTGGTCATGACAAGTAGATGACCCCTATATTTTCTCACGTCACTAGGTCAAAGGCCAAGGTCACAATAATCTTGAAAAGCAAAATGGTTTCTAATGAATAACTATAGAAAGCTTAGACCTGTTTTCCTAAAATTTAGTGTGTAGGTTGGTCATGACAGGTAGATTACCCCTTTAGTTTTTTTAGGTCACCAGGTAAAAGGCCAAGGTCAGTGACCATGAAAAGAAAAATTGTTTCTGAAAAATTTCTTTAGAAAGCCTGAGCCCAACTACCATTAACTTATAAGCAGGTTAGTCATGACCATTAAATGACCCCTATTGTTTAAGGGTTATTAGGTCAAAGGTCAAGGTTACAGTAACCATGAAATCAGAAAAGTTTCTGCTAAATATTGAATGAATCCTTGGGTCTAGGTAAGACTAACTTAGTGTGTGGGTTGGTCATGATTTGTAGATGACCTCTTTACATTTTTAAGTCACCAGATCAAAGGCCAAGGTCACAATGACCTTGAAAACCAAAATGGTTCTAGTTAATAACTGCTGAATGCTTTGGCCCCTGTTCACCAATCTTTGTATATTGGTAATTCATGACTAGAAGAAGTCCTTTTTAGCTCACCTGAGCAGGTAGTGCTCATGTTAGCTTTTAGGATAGGGATTGTCCGTCATCCGTCCGTCCGTCGTCCACAATTCATTCAAACTACATCTCTGAAACCACTGGGCCAAATTTGATGAAACTTGTCTAGGATGTTCCTGGCATAAAGCTCTACCAAGTTTATTCAAATGGTTCTGGTCCATTGCATTTCTGGGTCACAGGAGCTAAAAACAGATCTAAAAAGTTGGATCTTTAAAAATTAACATCTCCAAAATCACAAGGCCTGGAGCTTTGATATTTGGTATAAAGCATCATCAAGTGGACCTCTACCAAGTTTGTTCAAATTATGTCCCTGGGGTCAAATCTGACCCTGCCCCAGGGGTCACTTGTTTTAGCTCACCTGAGCACAACGTATAATTATGTATATGTATATAATATAGTAAAAACTTAAAAAAATCTTCTCCTTTAAAATGACAAAGCCTAAAGCTTAGATATTTGGTATGAAATATTGTCTAGTGAACCTTTTCCAAGTTTGTTTAAATTATATCCCTGGGGTAAAAATTGGACCTGCCCTGGGGTCATAGATATTCTTTATGTGCATATAGTAAAAACATAAGAAAATTATCCTCTGAAGCTTCAAAGGCTAGAACTTAGATATTTGGCATGAACCATTGTTGACCTCTACAAACATTGTTCAAATTATTGCCATAGGGTCAAAATTAGCCCTGCCCTTGGGGTCATGGGATTTCTTTATACATATAAAAAAAGTGATCTCTGAAACAGAGAAAGCTAGAGCTTAGATATTTTACATGAAACATTGTCTGGTACCAAATCAAGATTGTTTAAATTAAAGCTTGGGGTCACAGTTAGGATGGTTGTTTGTCCGGTGTCTGTCAGCGTGCGTCGTGCGTCGTCAACAATTTGACTTAAACAACATCTCCTCCTAAACTGCTGAGCCAACATTGATGAAACATGCCTGGGATATTCCTTGCATGAAGCTGTACCAAAGTTGTTCAAAGCATTCAATTCCATCAAGAACGCTGGTTGCTATGGGAACTTAAAGGAAAAACTTTGAAAATCTTCTTGTCTGAAACCACAAGGCCCTGAGCCTTAGGATTTGGTTTGTAGCATTGTCTAGTGGACCTCTACCAAGTTTTTTCAAATTATACCCCTGGGGTCAAATTTGGCCCCACCTCGGGGGACAATTGATTTTATATAGGCTTATATTGAGAAAACTTTGAAAATCTTCTTGTCTGAAACAACATGTGCCTGAGCCTTAATATTTGGTGTGTAGCATCGTCTAGTAAACCTCTACCAAGTTTGTTTAAATTATACCCCTGGGGTCAAATTTGGCCCTACCCCGGGGTCATTGGTTTTATAAAGGCTTATATAGAGAAAACTTCTTGTAGAAGGAGAGGTAACATTTTCAGTCCAAATAATCTGGAAATTTGTTAGAAAGGTTGTTTCTATGCTTCTAGCTCAAGTTCAAATATGGGTCATCTGGGTTCAAAAACTAGGTCACAGAGCTATAAAAAATAGAAAAATCTTGTTAACACTTGTTAGAGCTTACATTTTCAGTCAAAATATCGCAGAAATTTGTCAGAAAAGTTGTTTTAATGATTTCTAGCTCATGTTCGAAAATGGGTCATCTGGGGTCAAAAACTAGGTCACATAGCTGAAATATGGAAAAACTTTGTTAACACTCTAGAGGTAACCTTTTCAGTCCAAATAACCAGAAAATCCGTCTGAAAGGTTGTTTCAAGTTCGAATATGGGTCACCTGGATTCAAAAACTAGGTCACAGAGCCCAAAAGTAGAAAAAAAAAATTGTTAACACTGAAGAGGCTACTTTTCAGTCCAAATATTCTGGAAATTTGTCAGAAACGTGGTTTTAATGATTTCTTGCTTAGATTCCAAAATGGGTCATCTGGGGTCAAAAACTAGGTCACAGAGCCCAAATATTGAAAAACCTTGTTAACACTCTAGAGGTAACATATTCAGTCCAAATAACTGGAAATTTGTCAGAAAGATTGTTTCAATGATTTTTAGCTCAATTTTGAATATGGGTTTTCTGGGGTCAAAAACTAGGTCACAGGGTCAAAAAGTAGAAAAGCATTGTTAACACTCTAGAGCTTACATTTTCAGTCAAAATATCCTTGAAATTTGTCAGAAAGGTTGTTTCAATGATTTCTAGCTCAGATTTGGATATAGGTCATTTGGGATCAAAAAATAGGTCACAGAGCCCTAAAATGTAAAAAGCATTTTAACACTCCAGAGGTTACATTTTCAGTCCAAATATCCTGGAAATTTTTCAGACAGGTTGTTTTGATAATTTCTAGCTCAAGTACTCATATGGGTCATCTTTGGTCAAAAACTAGGTCACAGAGCCCAAATATGGAAAAACCTTGTTAACACTCTAGATTTTAATTCCAATAACCTGAAAATTTGTCAGAAAGGTTGCTTCTATGATTTCTAGCTCAAGTTTGGATATGGGTCATCTGGGTCAAAAGCTAGGTCACAAAGCCCAAATATCGGAAAACCTTGTTAACACTCTAGAGGCTACATTTTCAGTCCAAATAACCTGGAAATTTGTCAGAAAGATTGTTTCAATAATTTCTAGGTCAAGTTTGAATATGGGTCATCTTGGGTCAGTTTACTAGGTCCATAGCAACTTTGTTAAAAGCAGTCATATTCAGGTGAGCGATACAGGGCCTGATGGCCCTCTTGTTTGATGTACAGCTATGAAATTTGGACCATGTTCACAATTTCAGATGTAGAAACGCACTTTGATGTTAGATGACCAAAATTTTGACCTGGTGACCTATTTTCTTGTTTTTTGATGTACAGCTATGAAATTTGGACCATGTGCACAGTTTCAGATGTAGAATTGAACTTTGATGTTAGATGACCTAGATTCTTACCTTGTGTCCTACTTTCTTGCTGTTTATCTACAGTTATGAAATTTGGACCATGTGCACAATTTCAGATGTAGAAACGCACTTTGATGTTAGATGACCTAAATTTTGACCTACAGTACGTGCCAGGAGGAACTCTCGTTTTGGTCGAGGTTGTCACGGACTGCCCATTCCTTTAAACGCGACCAAATCCGCCATGGTCACCAAATATCGCGGCGGACGTCTGCTAAATGGTTCCGCGAATTTTTTCGCAGGTAAGAATTGACGTATCGAGGCTCACAAAGTTCCTGATTACACGCATTTTGGCGAATTTTACGCTTTAAAATATCATTTAAATGTATAAAACTCTCATTCTGATGCATTTGTTTACGAATGCTCATATTTGTTAACGGAAGGAATGACAATTCAAAACCGAAAGTAATTGCTTCTCGGAACAGCTGACCCTATTTTCAGAAAATAAATTGACTGGTTTTCGATTTACACATGTTAAAACGGATTTCCTATTTTTAAAGAAAACATACAACATGTAAACCCTACTGCGACATCTGTATCATCTATGCACTTGACAAAATTATTGATCGATTTTGCTATACAATAACGAGCGTTTTCAGCGACGGAAGTACACATAAACCTACACAGCAAATGTATGAGAAATTTTGGTTTTAATTTTACCAAATGTCACATAATTGGCAGATGTAAAATACACAGTTTCATTACAGTCACATCATTAAATGTTCAGCTTATCCAGGTGAGTTATGACTAATTATTTTCGCGCTGGTTGTCAAATATCACCGAGATATTTCTAGGAAATCCCTTTTTTTCCTCAATGTCCCGGCGGATATTTTTTCTCCTAGCCCGCGAAATAAAGCGGAAAATGTGAGTTCCTCCTGGCGCGTACGGTAGTGACCTACTTTCTTGTTTTTTGATGTACAGCTATGAAATTTGGACCATTTGCACAGTTTCAGTTGTAGATTTGAACTCTGATGTTGTATGACCTAAAGTTTGACCTAGTGTCCTACATTTTTGTTTTTTCTTAAACTGATATGAAATTTGGACCATGTGTATAGTTTCAGATATAGAATTGAATTTTGATGTTAGATGACCTAAATTTTGACCTAGTGACCTACTTGTTTTTTATGTACAGCTATGAAATTTGGACCAATTGCACAGTTTCAGATGTAGAATTGAACTTTGATGTTAGATGACCTAGATTTTCACCTAGTGACCTACTTTCTTGCTTTTTAGCTCACCTGAGCGAATGCTCAGGGTGAGCTATTGTGATCGCTGGATGTCCGTCGTCTGGCGTCTGTCGTCTGTCTGTTCACATTTGCCTTGTGTATGCGATAGAGGCTGTATTTGTGATTGGATCTTTATGAAACTTGGTCAGAATGTTTGTCTTGATGAAATCTAGGTTGATATTATATATGGGTCATCTGGGTTCAAAAACTAGGTCACTGGGTCCAATGTAAGAAAAACCTTGTGTATGCGATAGAAGCTATATTTTTCATTGGATTTTCCTAATATTTTGTCAGAATGTTTGTCTTGATGAAATCTAGGTTATGATTGTATATGGGTCATCTGGGGTCAAAAACTAGGTCATGGGGTCAAATCTTAGAAAAAGCTTGTGTATGCGATAGAAGCTGTATTTTTCATCTGAATTTTCTAATATTTGGTTAGAATGTTTGTCTCTATGGTATCTAGGTTGGGATTGTATATGAGTCATCTGGGTTCAAAAACTAGGTCATTGGGTCAAATCTAAGAAAAACCTTGTGTATGCAATAGAAGCTGTATTTTCCATTGGATTTTCCTAATATTTTGTCAGAATGTTTATCTTGATGAGATCTAGGTCAGGATTGAATATGGGTCATCTGGGGTCAAAACTAGGTCACAGGGTCAAATCTTAGAAGAAAAGCTTGTGTATGCGAAGCTGTATTTTACATCCGATTTTCCTAATATTTGGTCAGAATGTTTGTCTTGATAAAATCTAGGACGGGATTGTATATGGGTTATCCTGGGTCAAAAAATAGATCACAGGGCCTATTCTTAGAAAACCTTCTGTTCAGCTACAGTACAACAATGAAACATTAAATCTTTGACCATGGATGATCTTGGCCTTGACCAACTTACTTACATCCTGATTTTTTTAAGTTTCAGTGCAATGATTCTCAGGTGAGCGATATAGAGCCATCTTGGCTCTCTTGTTTATCTACAGCTATGAAATTCAAACCCTGTGCACAGTTTCAGGTGTCGAAATTGAACTCTGACATTAGATGACATTTTGACCTAGTGACCTCCTTTTTGTTGTTTGATGTACAGCTTTGAAATTTGGACCATATATATATAGTAAAAATTGTTCAAATTCTTGTAATAAACCCTAGTTTGGTCTGTTTTTACACAAATGACAGTCTGTCCTCAGGTGAGTGCTTTGGGGCCAATGGCCCTCCTGAATATAGAGTTATATCGGAAAAACTTGAAAAATCTTCTTGTCAGAAACCACAAGGCCTAGAGTTAAGATATTTGGTATGCAGCATTGTCTAGAAGACCTCTACCAAGTATTTTAGAAAAATGTCCCAGGGGTCACTTTTGGCCCCGCCGGAGGGGCCACAAGTTTTTAATAGCAATATAGAAGAAAATCTTTAAAAAAATTTCTTGTCTGAAACCACAAGGCCTAAAATTTCAAAATTTTGCATGAAGCAAGCTTTATCAAGCTTTTTCAAATTAATAGATTAGGCTAAAGGTCACAGAGGCTAAAAATAGATTTATCTTCTGTTTCTTTTATAGCCTTCATTTAGAGACCAATATCTTTGATAATCAGTATATAGGTTCCTTGCAGGGACCTCTACCCATGGGTAGGGTTTGAGGTCAAGGTCAAGGTCAACATAGCTTATAATAGATATTTCTACTTCCTGTCATAGAGCCTTTACTTATTGACTGATATTTTACATATTTGGTTTGTGACACTTACATATTTTCAATTATAAAATGAAATACTGCTTAACAGCAAACCTACAGCCAAAGTACTCAGGTGAGCGATCCAGGGCCATGTTAGTTTCTCAGGTCACCAGATCAAAGGCCAATGTCACAGTGCCATTGAAAAACAAAATTGTTTCAGATCAATATCACAATAGAATCCATAGGTTTAGGTGTGTAAACTTGGTTTGTATGTTGCCCATGATCAGTAAATGGTCCATACACATGTATAGGTTTTTAGCGCACCAGATCAAAGGCCAAGGTCACAGTGACCCTGAATAGCAAAGTGGTTTCAAACAATAACTATAAAATGCTTGGAACCAGCTCCTCCAAATTTCATAGGCAGGTTAATAATAGCTAGTAGATCATCCCTAGTTTTTGGGGTCATTAGTTCAGAGGTCAGGGTCAAATTGATCACTGACTGAATAATGATTTCTGTAGAATAACAAGAGAATGCCTGGGACTAGGGTCCTTTAACTTGCAGTGCTGTTGGTAATGATCAGGAGTTGACTTGTATTTTTTTGAGGTCACTTGGTCAAAGTTCAAAGTAAGAGTGACCATAAAAAAATGGTTTCAAATCAATAACTAGAGAACCCATGGTTATTGGCTTCACATACAAATGTACTTGCTCTGCAGGTTGGTCAAGGCCAACTTAAACATTCATTTGATTGATTAAGAAAAGTGTTCATGATTTTAGTACAAGTACCAGCTTTTCTCCTTTCATTGAAAAAGTTTCCTTTTCTCTAAGACTTGAACATTTCTGTCATATTTACTTTGGAAAGCATCAATTATAATTGGTCAACATACTTGACATCTTAAAACTGTTTGTAATTTGTTCAAATAATATTTTGGTGAAATTTGAAACACATCCACTAGGTTTAATGTCAGACTTTTCACAATATAGACACTGAATTTTAATGCCAGAGATACATTAGTTTATAACAGTAAGTTTCAAGAATTAAAATCAATCCACATAGTTGCTGTCTGTCATTGTCTTCTAAAGTTAGACTTAGTTTCTGTTGAAAAGTTGTTTTTATTAAGATCTATGAAAGTAAATTCATTTTAAAAGTGTTTGTATATAATTTTTTAAATAATAAAATAAAGAACCCAGTTAACTACTAGCAATAATGCTCATCAAAAATGTTATATTTGTCTCTTGGACATTTGACTTTGTTTTTTGGACAACTCTATTGCAATAGTCAGTTGTCATGGACAACACAATTTCCAAAAAAATTATAGAGCCCTGTAAAGGCACCAGGGCAGCATATGTGTTTTACAAACATATATCACCAAGTTATGCTTCTCAGTTTTCTATATACAATCTTGTTCTCTGAAACCCCAAGGGCCAGAGCTTAGATATTTGGCATCAAACTTTGTCTTATGGACCTCAACTAAGATTTTTTCAAATTAAGGTCCTCCAGAAACAAATGAACCACCCTTGAGGCCATTGGTTTTCCTAAGTAAAACCTTCAGAAATCTCTATATCCCATAGGGCTAGAGCTTAGATATTTGACAGGAATCATTGTCTATTGGACCTCAGGGTCAAGTTTCTGAATTTTGCTTTCTCATTTTGTGTTAGCTCATCTAGTTTTTTTAGCTCACCTGAGCGAATGCTCAGGGTGAGCTATTGTGATCGCTGGATGTCCGGCGTCTGTCGTCTATCTGTTCACATTTGCCTTGTGTATGCGATAGAGGCTGTATTTTTGATTGGATCTTTATGAAACTTGGTCAGAATGTTTGTCTTGATGAAATCTAGGTTGGGATTGTATATGGGTCATCTGGGATCAAAAACTAGGTCACGGGGTCCAATCTAAGAAAAACCTTGTGTATGCGATAGATGCTGTATTTTCCATTGAATTTTCCTAATATTTTGTCAGAATGTTTGTCTTGATGAAATCTAGGTTTGGATTGTATATGGGTTATCTGGGGTCAAAAACTAGGTCACGGGGTCCAATCTAAAAAAAACCTTGTGTATGCGATAGAAGCTGTATTTTTCATTCGATTTTCCTAATATTTGGTCAGAATGTTTGTCTTGATGAGATCTAGGTTGGGATTGTATACGGGTTAAATGGGGTCAAAAACTAGGTCACGGGGTCAAATCTTAGAAAAACCTTGTGTATGCGATAGAGGCTGTATTTTTCATTCGATTTTCCTTATATTTGGTCAGAATGTTTGTCTTGATAAGATCTAGGTTGGGATTGTTTATGGGTCATCTGGGGTCAAAAACTACGTCACGGGTCAAATCTTAGAAAAACCTTGTGTATGCGATAGAAGCTGTATTTTTCATCAGATTTTCCTGATATTTGGTCAGAATATTTGTCTCTATGTTATCTAGGTTCGGATTGTATATGGATCATCTTGAGTCAAAAACTAGGTCACGGGGTCAAATCTTAGAAAAACCTTGTATATGCGATAGAGGCTGTATTTTCCATTCGATTTTCCTAATATTTGGTCAGAATGTTTGTCTTGATAAAATCTAGTCAGGGATTGTATATGGGTCATCTGGGGTCAAAAACTAGGTCAAGGGGTCAAACCTTAGAAAAAAACTTGTGTATGCCAATGGAAGCTGTATTTTACATCTGATTTTCCTAATATTTGGTCAGAATGTTTGTCTTGATAAAATCTAGGACAGGATTGTATATGGGTCAACCAGGGTCAACAAATAGGTCACAGGGCCTATTCTTAGAAGACCTTCTGTTCGGCTACAACTATGAAACATTAGATAATTTTGCATGCAGATTAAATCTTTGACCGTGGATGATCTTGGCCTTGACCTACTTACTTACATCCTGATTTTTTGATGTTTCAGTGCAATGATTCTCAGGTGAGCGATATAGGGCCATCTTGGCCCTCTTGTTTTAAGAAAAAATTGAGCTAGTATGGTCAATGAGATGTAGTTGGTGGTTGCAGCATGTAGTGCAAAATATTTAATGTACATGTACTTGATTACTCATTACCAAAGCAGAGGCATGTTGGTGCTACTCTGTGGTGCTCTCGTGATATCATAATTTTTCTCTCCTATCAGAAACAAACAGGTAACCTTCAAGTACAAATATTCCTTAAAGAGCTACCCACCATAATGTAAAGAAGTCAAACACCATACATAGTTTTCAGAACCTGACAAGGAATTATAAATGTGATACCCCCTAATTGTAATGATAAGTATTGTAGGATTTTAAAAAGAAATTATTCCCCATTATAAATTTGGCATGGAATATTGTTAATTGTTACTGATAGATGGCACATCATGAAAATGTTGGACAAATAAATCAAACATGCACAGAAAACCAACTGTTGGATTGAGTAAGTGCAAATAATTGATTGGAAAATAGACATGTACATGTATATGTAATTGTATTACTAAAAGGTCTGCTGTCAAAAGATTCACAGGTAAAAGATATTACACTGTTTTTATATATTTGAGATGACACTAATTTAATGCTGTCTGTTTCAACTTCTTGCAATTGTTCTATGTATTGAAATCAGAAGGAATGTAATAAGCCATTGATAAAGGATGCACCATCTATTTGATAATCATTCTAATGTTTATTATATTAAAATATCTCTTGTTTTCAGAAGTTTTATGCTGTTGTTGTTTTTGTAATTTCAGGCCAGCAAAAAGGCAGTCAAAGAAAACAGAAAATATAAAGACTAAAATGAAAACAGAGGAAAGAGTGTATTTCTGAATATATTTGAGAAAAGTATACATCACTTCATTTTCTTTATTTTAGAATTCCTTATCTAGAAAACTAGCACAGAAGCATATGCTAAAGATTGTGTGCATGGTCTTAACTCTTAAGAATTTGTGTATTCATTTGTATTATTTATGGAAGTCCAATGTTTGAAAAATCCTTAGTAAAAAAACTGGTAAATGTAATCTATGCTATAGATTTTCTGCACTGTCTTTTGGACCTGTTTGATCATATTTTATTGTTTATGAAAGTAAAATATGTTTGAAGTTTAGGGTGTGTGTATAGGGGTGGTCTTGTTGGTCAGTCTGTCCGTCAAACCATTACAATTGCCAGATGATAACTCTTGAAGGAGTCAGTGGATTGTAATGATTTTTAGTACACAGGTGTAACATCATAAAATACAGGTCAAATTCAGACAACTTAATTTTTACAGAGAAATGGCATCTTTTCATCTTCAGTTTGAAAAAAAAAAAAGATTTACACATGATAATCCTTTAAGTAGTCACTGGATTGAAATTATGTTTGGTACACAGATGAAACAATATAAAGTACAGGTGGATTTTGAATTCAGATTCAGACCAATAAATATTCACGCAGTTATCTTCCTTTTCTGGATAATCACTCTTGAAGGAGTACGTGGATTGTAATGATATTTTGTACACAGGTGTAACATTATAAAATAATTGTCAAGTTCAAATTTGGGTTCAGACAACTAAATTTTTACAGAGTTATGGCCCCTTTTCATCTTCAGTTTTGTACAAAAAAAAATCATTTCCAGATGATAACTGTTTAAGTTGTCAATGGATTAAAAGTATTTTGGCTACACAGATGTAACATCATTAAATACAAGTGGAGTTTAAATTTTGGCTCAGACTACTAAAGTTTTTAATAGTTTTTCATTAATTTTTCATCTTCAATTTGAAAAAAAACAACAAATGGTTTACACATGATTACCCTTTACAGAGTCACTTGATTGAAATTATTTTTGTTACACAGATGAAACAACATAAAGTGCAGGTTGATTTTGAATTTGGATTCAGACCATTAAATATCTGTATAGTTATTTTGCATCTGCTATTTTGCAAAGACATGCTTTCTAGATGAACTCTTTAATGAGTCATTGCATTGTAATTATATTTTGTATTCAAATGTAACATCATTAAATACAGTTTGATTTCAAATTTGGACACAGACCACTAAATGTTTACATAGTTTTGGTTTTCTTTTCATTTTACCAGTTTCAAACTTGATTTGATGATTTAAAATCTTACTTAATACAATTATTTGTATAATGTTGTCTTTCTTTTCACTAGAGATAATATCTTTTTACATGTTTGTTTTTGCCACAAAAGTGATTCCTGTCTCCATCAAGGACATCAGTAGGAGTATTTATTGCATTCAGCAATTATAGCTCTAGCTTTTAATGTTTATTGTAATCAAATGTTTTTGACATTTCCTTAGTAAGTAAGCTGGCAAGGTAATAATTTTATGCTTTAGATTTCTGAAAAATCTTTGAATGTGTGCATTCATAGTGTAAAAATCAAATATGTTTGAAAATTCCTTAGCTAGTAAGCTGGCAAAGTATCATATACTACAAATTTTCTGCACAGTCTTTGAACTTGCAATTCATAATTCATAGTTTATGAAAATCAAATGTTTTTGACATTTCCTTAGCAAGTAAGCTGACTAGGTAATATATGCTTTACATTTTCTGCAAAGTCTTTGAACTTGTGCAATCTTATTTTATTGTTTATGAAAATTCTTTTGCTTGAAGACTTGCAATGTAATATATGCTATAGATTTTTTTCTGCACAGTCATTAAGCTTGTCATTAGCTCACCTGAGCATGCTCATGTGAGCTTTTAGGATCCTTGATTGTCCGGCGTCCGTCCGTCGTCCACAATTCATTCAAACGACATCTCCTCTGAAACCACTGGGCAAAATTTAATGAAACTTGCGTAGAATGTTCCTTGCATGAAGCTCTACCAAGATTGTTCAAATGGTTCCAGTCCATTGCATTTCTGGGTCACAGGAGCTAAAAACAGATTTTAAAAGTTTGATCTTAAAAAATCTTCTTGTCAGAAACCACAAGGCCTGGAGCTTTGATATATGGTATAAAGCATCATCTAGTGGACCTCTACCAATTTTGTTCAAATTATACCCCTGGGGTCAAAAATGGCCCCGCCCCAGGGGTAACTTGTTTTACATAGAGTTATATAGGAAAAACTTTAAAAATCTTTTTAGCTCACCTGAGCACAAAGTGCTCAGGGTGAGCTTTTCTGATCGGTCTTTGTCCGTCGTCCGTCGTCCGTCGTCCGTCAGTCCGTCCGTCCGTCCGTCGTCAACTTTTCATTCAAACGACATCTCCTCTGAAACCAATGGGGCAAATTTAATGAAACTTGCCTGGGATGTTCCTTGCATGAAGCTCTACCAAGATTGTTCAAATGGTTCTGGTCCATTGCATTTCTGGTTCACTGGAGCTAAAAATCGATTTTATAAGTTGGATCTTTAAAAATCTTCTTCTCCGAAACCACAAGGCCTGGAGCTTTGATATTTGGTATGAAGCATCATCTAGTGGACCTCTACCAAGTTTGTTCAAATTATGTCCCTGGGGACAAAACTGACCCCACCCCAGGGGTCAGTTGATTTTACATAGAGTTATATAGGGAAAACTTGAAAATCTTCTTGTCAGAAACCACAAGGCCTAGAGTTAAGATATTTGGTATGTAGCATTGTCTAGTGGACCTCTACCAAGTTTGTTCAAATCATGGCCTCTGGGTGAAAAATGGCCCCGCCCCAGGGGTCACTTGTTTTACATAGAGTTATATAGGAAACTCTTAAAAATTCTTCTTGTCAGAAACCGTAAGTTATAGAGCTTAGATATTTGGTGTGTAGCATTGTCTAGTGGACCTCTACCAAGTTTGTTCAAATCCTGTCCTCTGGGTCAAAAATGGCCCCACCCCAGGGGCCACTAGTTTTACATAGAGTTATATAAGAAAATCTTAAAAAATCTTCTTGTCAGAAACCGTAAGTTATAGAGCTTAGATATTTGGTGTGTAGCATTGTCTAGTAGACCTCTACCAAGTTTGTTCAAATCCTGGCCTCTGGGTCAAAAGTGACCCCGCCCCAGGGGCCACTTGTTTTACATAGAGTTATATAGGAAAATCTTAAAAAATCTTCTTGTCAGAAACCGTAAGTTATAGAGCTTAGATATTTGGTGTGTAGCATTGTCTAGTGGACTTCTACCAAGTTTGTTCAAATCATGGCCTCTAGGTCCAAAATGGCCCCGCCTCAGGGGCCACTAGTTTTACATAGAGTTATATAGGAAAATCTTAAAAAATCTTCTTGTCAGAAACCGTAAGTTATAGAGCTTAGATATTTAGTGTGTAGCATTGTCTAGTGGGCCTCTACTAAGTTTGTTCAAATCCTGGCCTCTGGGTCAAAAATGACCCCGCCCCAGGGGCCACTAGTTTTACTTAGAGTTATATAGGAAAATCGTAAAAAATCTTCTTGTCAGAAACCGTAAGTTAAAGAGCTTAGATATTTGGTGTGTAGCATTGTCTAGTGGACCTCTACCAAGTTTGTTCAAATCCTGGCCTCTGGGTCAAAAATGGCCCCGCCCCGGGGTCACTTGTTTTACATAGAGTTATATAGGAAAATCTTTAAAAAATCTTCTTATCAGAAACCGTAAGTTATAGAGCTTAGATATTTAGTGTGTAGCATTGTCTAGTGGACCTCTACCAAGTTTGTTCAAATCCTGGCCTCTGGGTCAAAAATGGCCCCGCCCCAGGGGCCACTAGTTTTACATAGAGATATATAAGAAAATCTAAAAAAATCTTCTTGTCAGAAACCGTAAGTTATAGAGCTTAGATATTTGGTGTGTAGCATTGTCTAGTGGACCTCTACCAAGTTTGTTAGAAAAATGTCCCTGGGGTCACTATTGGCCCCGCCCGAGGGGTCACAAGTTTTAAATAACAATATAGAAGAAAATCTTTAAAAATCTTCTTGTCTGAAACCACAAGACCTAGAATTTTAAAATTTGGCATGAAGCAAGCTTTATCAAGCTTTTTCAAATTATTGGATTAGGTTAAAGGTCACGGAGGCTAAAAGAAGATTTATCTACTGTACCTCATAGAGCCTTCATTTATAGACCAATATCTTTGATATTCAGTATAGAGGTTCCTTGCAAGGACCTCTACCCATGGGTAGGGTTTGAGGTCACTGGGTCAAGGTCAAGGTCACCATAGCTTACAATAGATATTTCTACTTTCTGTCATAGAGCCTTTATTTATTTACTGATATTTTACATATTTGGTTTGTAGGCACTTACATATATTCAATTAAAAAATGAAATACTGCTTAACAGCAAACCTACAGCCAAAGTACTCAGGTGAGCGATCCAGGGCCATCATGGCCCTCTTGTTGTCAGAAACCGTAATGCATAGAGCTTAGATATTTGGTATGTAGGATTGTCTAATGGACCTCTACCAATTTTGTTCAAATTATACCTCTGGGGTCAAATTTGGCCCCACCCTGGGGTCATTGGTTTTACATAGGCTTATATAGGAAAAACTTCGAAAATCTTCTTGTCTGAAACCACAAGGCCCTGAGCCTTAAGATTTGGTATGTAGCATTGTCTAGTGGACCTCTACCAAGTTTGTTCAAATTATACCCCTGGGGTCAAATTTGGCCCCACGCTGGGGTCATTGGTTTTACATAGGCTTATATAGGAAAAACTTCGAAAATCTTCTTGTCTGAAACCACAAGGCCCTGAGCCTTAAGATTTGGTATGTAGCATTGTCTAGTGGACCTCTACCAAGTTTGTTCAAATTATACCCCTGGGGTCAAATTTGGCCCCACGCTGGGGTCATTGGTTTTACATAGGCTTATATAGTGATAACTTTGAAAATCTTCTTGTAGAAGGAGAAGTAACATTTTCAGTCCAAATAATCTGGAAATTTGTCAGACAGGTTGTTTCTATGATTTCTAGCGCAAGTTCGAATATGGGTCATCTTGGTTCAAAAATTAGGTCACAGACCCCAAAAATAGAAAAACCTCGTTAACACTCTAGAGGTTACATTTTCAGTCAAAATATCCCATAAATTTGTCAGAAAGGTTGTTTTGATGATTTTTAGCTCAAGTTTAAAATTGGGTCATCTGGGGTCAAAAACTAGGTCACAGAGCCCAAATATGGAAAAACCTTGTAAACACTCTAGAGGCTACACTTTCAGTCCAAATAACTTTAAAATTTGTCAGAAAGATTGTTTCAATAATTTCTAGGTCAAGTTCGAATATGGGTCGTCTTAGGTCAATTAACCAGGTCCATAGCAACTTTGTTAAAAGCAGTCAAATTCAGGTGAGCGATATAGGGCCATCATGGTCCTCTTGTTCATATAGGAAAGGTTGTTTCAATGATTTCTAGGTTAAATTTGAATATTGGTAATCTGAAATCAAAAACTAGGTCACAGAGCCCAAAAATAGAAAAAAACTTGTTAACACTCTAGAAGCTACTTTTATTCAGTCCAAATATTCTCCAGTTGTCAGAAAAGATGTTTTAATGATTTCTAGCTCAGATTCAAATAAAGGTCATCTGGGGTCAAAAACTAGGTCACAGACCCCAAATATGGAAAAACCTTGTTAACACTCTAGAGGCTACACTTTCAGTCCAAATAACTTTAAAATTTGTCAGAAAGATTGTTTCAATAATTTCTAGGTCAAGTTCGAATATGGGTCGTCTTAGGTCAATTAACCAGGTCCATAGCAACTTTGTTAAAAGCAGTCAAATTCAGGTGAGCGATATAGGGCCATCATGGTCCTCTTGTTCATATAATGTTTTTCATTGTTTTTGAAAATCAAATGATTTTTTACATTTCCTTAGCAAGTATTTATGCTTTAGATTTTCTGCAAAGTCTTTGAAATTGTGCATTTATATTTTATTGTTTATGAAAATCAAATGTATTTGAGAATTCTTCAGCAAAAAAAAAACAAGCAAGGTAGTATATGCTATAGATTTTCCACAGTCTTTTAACTTGTGCATTCATATTGTATTGTTATGTAATTGGAATGTATTGGATAATTCCTTAGCTAGTAAGTTGGCCAGGTAATATATGCTAGATTTTCTGCAGTCTTTGAAATTGTGCATTTATATTTTATTATTTATGAAAATCAAATGTATTTGAGAATTCTTCAGCAAAAAAAACAAGCAAGGTAGTATATGCTATAGATTTTCCACAGTCTTTTAACTTGTGCATTCATATTGTATTGTTATGTAATTGGAATGTATTGGATAATTCCTTAGCTAGTAAGTTGGCCAGGTAATATATGCTAGATTTTCTGCAGTCTTTTAAGCTTGTGGCATCATACTGTATTGTTTATAAAATTTTGATGTTAAACAATTCCTTAGCTAGTAAGAAGGCAGGTATAAGATTTAAGTTAAAAGTTTTTCCTCACAGACTCATGAACCTGTGCCATAATTGTTTATGAAAATCAAATGTTTTAGACAAATCCTTATCTAGAAAGTTGGTTAGGTAGTATATGTTAAGGATTTTCTTCACAGTCTTTAACCAGGTTTACAATGAAGTTGAAACTTTGTTATTAGATTGGGGTATGGTGGGGGGCAGGCATCAGACTGATAGTTTCCATTCAATTACTTTACTTGGATTGACTTCTCTTAACGAAACTTGGTATATAGCATGCTAGCAAGAATCTAGGTTAGTATTGTATTTGCGGTCAGTGGGATCAAGGTCACTAAAACAAGAAAATTGGATTCTGGTAGATAACATAAGTTTTTAACGGTCAGTCTTGACCACACTTAGTATGTAATACACTTAGATGATTACCTGGCTTAGGATAATATATTTGGGACCACTCTGGTCAAGCTCAAGGTCACTGTTACTAAATATAGAAAATTTGATTCCAGTCAGTAACTTAAGCTTGAAATAACTCATGTTGAATAAACATTTTGTAAAGCACCCTTGCATGAATATCTAGCTTGGAATTTTATTTGGGGTCAGTTGGGTCAAGGTCAATGTTACTAAAAATAGAAATTGGATTCCGGTCATTAACTTAAGATTGGAATGGCTAATTTTGACTAAGCTTGGTGTAAAGTACCCTTGCATGAAAACCTAAAGATTTGGATTCCAGTCAGCAACTTAGGCTTGAAATAACTCATGTTGAATAAACATGGTGTATAGCACCCTTGCATGAAAACCTAGCTTGTGATTTTATTTGCAGTCAGTCTGGTCAAGGTTACTGTTACTAAAATACCAAATTGATTTTCAGTCAATAACTTAAGTATATATTGGTCAGTCTTGAACAAACTTGGTATATCTCACCCTTGCACAGAATCTACCTTAGGATTGTATTTAGGATCAGTCGGGTCAAGGTCACTGTTTCTAGAAATAGAAAATCAGTTACCATTAAATAACTTGGGTTTAAATTAGAAAAAGTAGGATGTTTGTAGTCCATGCTTCTAAAATAAACCTTTAACATTCATTTTAATTGTTTTATTATTTTACTGTTAAATATATTTTTTACATTGAAATATTTTGTGATATGGCATTTTGATCAGTTAATGAAGATGCATGCTTAACAGTTTGTTAGATATAGTTTATCTTTAAAACAGCATACCTTTTTTTATTGTTTTTATTTTTTTTTCTAATAGACTTTTTATTTGTACACAGACCTATCTCGATCCAATAATTTGTTTTATACAGTATTAGAACTTCGGAAGTTGTTCATATGTGTACGAACAAAATGGATTGAAACTTTTATTTAAAATGCATAATGCATGTCTTCTATTAGGCAATTCATTGTCTGTAAAAGTTTTCAGTCACATAATCCATTCTGAAATGTATGTAACTTGTTTGTACATACAAACAAACTTATGCTTCTTGTTTAAAACCTGTTTCTTACTTATGCAATATAAGAGTTTCAGAATTTGTTCATACGTATGAACAAAATGAATTGAAAGTTTTTTTTTGTTGCCTTATGAGGGACAGTCCTGATAACAGATTATCTCCCTTACTCAGATAACTTCAAAGGTAGACTAAATAGCACATTGGTCCTTTCAGTTGGAATCATCTGACTTTATCCTTGTTTCTAACTGTGATGGTCTTGACTTTTAGTTGTGAAAATTGTCACTTGTATATTAAATAAAAAGTTAGGATTACCATAGAACAAAGATAATGGTGTTAACAAAACATTGCTAGATTTATTGTGTAATCTGACTACCACTGTTGCAAATAATTAGGTTTAATTATCACCATATCAAAAGAGAAAATAGTGATAAAAGCAGAGGAATCCAAATGGAAGGACCAAAGTAATATCAGAGAGTATTCAGGGTAGATAATCAACTAATGTCCCCCATTGCATGTCTTCATTAGGCTTTTAATTTTCTGTGAAAGTTTTCAGTCACATCATCCATTCTGAAAACACATAACTTGTTCGTACCTATGAACACATACATTATTATTAAGAAACTGTCTGTGAATAAAATCATGAAAAGTCTATACCTTATGTTCTTTTTTGCTAGTTTTATTAGTATTTTGACTGTAATATTTACTTTGAAAAAAAACCAAGTTAGGGCCAAAAAGAGGGACAGATCGAAAAATCCCTTTTTATTATGGAAGCAGTTACCGGTAAATGTGCGAATCTTATTTCATTTTTAGCTCCACTTTTCGAAGAAATAAGTGGAAGTATTGTCATGACCTCTCGTCTTTCATTTCTTGTTTAACCTTTTTCTTAATGTCCATTTCTCAAAAAGTGTTAAAGATATTCTGTTTAGAATTGGAATACTTGATCACCAGCAAGACCCCTACAAAGATTGTTGGTACCCATGTTTTCTAGGGTCAAAATTAGCCCCACCCCAGGGTTCACTTGATTTTGCTTGTACTTATATATAAAGGAAAACTCTTCTTTAGTCTATAAATAAACTATTAAATGACATCGGATGGGTGCCTCTCCCTTCCGACTGCATGGAGACCCCCCCCCAAATTTTTATACTCCCGAAATGAAGTTTGGGGGTATATAGGAATTATCCGGTGGTTGGTCGATCGGGCAGTCGGTCTGTTGCAATTTCCTTGTCTGGAGTATAACTTGAAAACTAATGGTTGGAATTCAGTGCAAATTATACAGTGATCAAGCACAATGACAGGAAGTGCAGTGTACAAAAGCTATAACTCTATCTTTACTATATGCAGAGTAATTGCCCTTTGTTTGATTTTCTTGTCCGGTGCATAACTTGAAAACTACTAATTCAAATTCAGTGGAACTATATACAACGGTCAAGCACAACAAGTGGAAGTGCTATGTATAAGAGGTTTAACTCTATCTTCACTATTTGCACAGTTATTGCCTTTGTTGGTTTTCCATGTCTGGGGCATAACTTGAAAACTAATGGTTGGATTTCAGTGCAACTTCATACAATAGTCAGGCACAATGAGAGGAAGTGCAATGTAAAAGAGACATAACTCCATCTTCGGTATTTGCACAGTTTTGCCATTCATTGATTTTCCTTGTCCGGAGCATAACTTGAAAACTAATGGTTCGAAATCAATGCAACTTCATACAATGGTCAAGCACAATGACAAGAAATGCAATGTACAAGAACCACAACAACCTTAATTTGCCCACAACCATCTGTTTCAATTCTTTTACAAGTATTCTGTTACTAATAACTTCCTCAGTTCTGAAACAGTCTTGTGGGGTCATTAACCACCGCCACCGCCTCTATAGTTTTTCCATCACCAGGTCAAAGGTCAAGGTCACAGTGAGCTTGAATAGCAAAACTGTTTCCAATCCATACCTAAAGAACCCTTGGGCCCAGGTTGTTCAATCCTAGTATGTAAGTAAGTCATAACCAGTAGGTGACACCTATAGTTTTATTAAGTCATCAGGACAAAGGTCTAGGGTACAGTGACCTTGAATAGCAAAACAGATTTTGATGAATAACTATAGAACTTTAGTCCCAGGATGTTCAAACTTAATGTGTAGGTTGGTCATGACAAATAAATGAGCACTATAGTTTTTCAGGTCGAAATGTCAAAGGTCAAAGGTGAGATTGACCTTGAACAGCAAAACGGTTTCCATCAATAACTTTAGAACCTTTGGTCCCAGATTCCTCAAAGTTAATATGTAGGTTGGTCATGACTTGCAGATGACCCTTAGTTATGTAGGTCAAAGGCCAAGGTCATAGTGAACTTGAAAAGCAAAATGATTTCCAATTAATAACTTTAGAATGCATGGGCCCAGTTTCCTCAAACTTGGTATATAGGTTGGCCATGACCAGTAGATGACTGCTATAGCTTTTCAGGTCAAAGATCAAGGTCACAATGACCTTGAATAGCAAAACAAATGTCCCATCAATTACTTTAGAAAGCTTTGGGCCAGCTTCTCAAAACTTCATATGTAAGTTGGTCATGACAATTAGATCATCCCAGTAGTTTTTAGCTCACCTGAGCACAAAGTGCTCAGGGTGAGCTTTTCTGATCAGTCTTTGTCCATCGTCAGTCCGTCCGTCCGTCGTCAACTTTTCATTCAAATGACATCTCCTCTGAAACCAAAGGGCCAAATTAACTGAAACTTGCCTGGGATGTTCCTTGCATGAAGCACTACCAAGATTGTTGAAATGGTTCTGGTCCATTGCATTTCTGGTTCACTGGAGCTAAAATTAGATTTTAAAAGTTGGATCTTTAAAAATCTTCTTCTCCAAAACCACAAGGCCTGGAGCTTAGATATTTAGTATGAAGCATCATCTAGTGGACCTCTACCAAGTTTGTTCAAATCATGGCTCCTGGGTCAAAAATGGCTCAGCCCCAGGGGTCACATGTTTTATATAGAGTTAAATAGGAAAAACTTTAAAAAATCTTATTGTCAGAACCACAAGGCCTAGAGTTTAGATATTTAGTATGCGGCATTTTCCAGTGGACCTCTACCAAGTTTGTTCAAATCATAGCCACTGGGCCAAAATAGGCCCCACCCCGGGGGCAATTGATTTTACATAGGCTTATATAGGAAATTTTTAAAAATCTTCTTGTCAGAAACCACAATGCCTACAGCTTAGATATTTGGTATGTAGCTTTGTCTAGTGGACCTCTATCAAGTTTGTTCAAATTATGTCCCCAGGGTCAAAATTGGCCACGCCCCAGGGTTTTCTTGATTTACATATAGTTATATAGGAAAAACATGAAAAATCATTTTTCTTCCAAACTTATAGAACTAGACGATAGATATTTGTTGTAGAGTATTGTGTTGTGAACCTTTACCAGTATTGTTTATATGTTGGCCCCGGGGTCAAAATTGGCCCCGCCCCGGGGGCCCTTAATATGTAAAAAGGCAGTCTTTAAAAATCTCCTTACTGGAAACCTCAATGCCTACAGTTTAGATATTTGGTATGCAGCATTGTTTAGTGGATGTCTACCAAGTTTGTTCAAATTATGTCCTCTGGTTCAAAATTGGCCACGCCCCAGGGTTCTCATGGTTTACATATAGTTATATAGGAAAACATAAAAAAATCATTTTTCTTCCAAACTTATAGGACTAGACCTTAGATATTTGGTGTGGAGTATTTTGTTGAGAACCTTTACCAGTATTGTTTATATGTTGGCCCCGGGGTCAAAATTGGCCCCGCCCCGGGGGCCCTTAATATGTAAAAAGGCAGTCTTTAAAAATCTCCTTACTGGAAACCTCAATGCCTACACCTTACATATTTGGTATGCAGCATTGTCTAGTGGATGTCTACCAAGTTTTTTCAAATTATGTCCCCTGGGTCAAAATTGGCCACGCCCCAGGGTTCTCTTGGTTTACATATAGTATATAGGAAAAACATGAAAGATCATTTTTCTTCCAAACTTATAGGACTAGACCTTAGATATTTGGTGTGGAGTATTGTGTTGTGAACCTTTACCAGTATTGTTTATATGTTATAGATCAATATCTTTGATATTCAGTATATAGTTTCCTTGCAGGGACCTCTACCCATGGGTACGGTTTGAGGTCACTGGGTCAAGGTCAAGGTCACCATAGCTTATAATAGATATTTCTACTTTCTGTCATAGAGCCTTTATTTATTGACTGATATTTTACATATTTGTTTTGTAGGCACTTACATATTTTCAGTTAAAAAATGAAATACTGCTTAACAGCAAACCTACAGCCAAAGCACTCAGGTGAGCGATCCAGGGCCATCATGGCCCTCTTGTTATGGATTTTAGGTCAAGGTCACAGTAACCTTGAAAAGCAAAACATCTTCTGCTGTGTATCTAAGGAATACTTTGGCCCAGGTTCGTCAGACTTAGTATGTAGGTTTGTCATGATCTGTTTATAACAACTATCATTTTTCAGGTCATTTGGTCAAAGGTCAAGGGTCACAATGACCCTGAAAAACAAAATGGTTTCCAATGAATAAGTGTAAAATGCTTGGGCCTATTCCTCAAATTTAGTATATAAGTTGTTCATGACTTGAAGATGAGCCTTTAAGTTTTTCAGGTCACCAAGTCGAAGGCCATGGTCACAGTGTCCTTGAATATCAAAGTGGTTTCCAATCAATAGCTATTGAACGCTTGGACCCAGCTCCTCAAAACTTCATGGCTGCCTCTAGGGATAAGGCACTAGGGGAGCACATGTTTTACAAACATCTTTTTTATACGTAGGTACTAGATTCCCCATCCCCCACATAAAGTCTTGAATAAGTGACTCCCCTCCATATTTCCCCACCCAATCCCCCTTACCTGCCCCTGCAAAAATAATTTTTTTATTCATCTGACATGACAAGGGACTTGCCCTCAACCACTCAATTTTTTCTTGGGCCTCTGGTTTGCATTAGCCTATAATTTATTATCCAGCGCTGAGAAAAGTGGAGCCTGCTGTCAGCGGACAGATCTTATTTTTTGTTGTTATTTGCTGATGATATTGTAATATTAGGTAAAACCACTCAAGAATTGCAAATTCAAAAAAAAAATATCTATAAACTGTTTTCAATTATATAGGCAACTTTACTCTGAATCAGGAATAAATTGCAGGTAAAGCAATAAGACGCTAATTGTTTTCTTTTAAATTGTAAAAGGTTTAATTTTAAATCTAAGTTTTATGTCAGCTATTTGATTCTTCTGTTGGATCAGTATTTGAATTATATGTCAGAAATACAGAGCTTTACAAAATCAAAACAAATAGAAGGATACATTTGAAATTTGCAAAAAGGTTTATGTCAGTAGGAATTAATTCCTTATCAGTTGGTGTTATGGAAAGTTACGAAGGTATCCTTTATATATATAATATATATATCCCGTTATATACGGATATGAAAGTATTGGTTTAAGTTATTAAGCACGGCCAATATGATTTCTACGATCAGTTTATGATTTATCTTTAAACAATAGTAATAAGGGATTATGTAATTGGGTATCAAATGTTAAACACCTTCTATGCGATAATGGTTTCAGAGATTTGGAATAATCCTTATGTTATGGACTCTAAATACTTTATCCAGAGATTTAGACAACACATTATTGCTTGTTACATTCAAGGGTTGCATGTATCTAAGAGAACAAGTTTTGTGCTAAAATAATATGATGTGTGTAAACTAAATTTTAGATTTGAAGATTATCTTGATATGTTGCCTCATTATTTGAGAAGATTAATAACTAGACTAAGGATTTCTGCACATAGTCTCAGAATACAAACTGGTAGGTATGATAAAAATAGAGTACCAAGAAACGAACGGTACTGTCATTGTTTTTCTTTAAGAGATATAGAAGACGAATTTCATTTTATTATTATATGCCCTTGTTCTACAGATATTAGAATAATTTGTATTAAAATATATTATTTCGTCTTCCAAAGTGTGTATAAGTCTATTACATTGTTGCAAAATAACAATAAAACGTATTTTATTTAAATTAGCAGTTTATTACAAAAATGCAATGGGTATTAGAACTTCGAACAATGCTCAGTTATAACACATATATGTTCAGTTATAACACATAAATTGGGATATTGGCTAAAATGGTACAACCCCTGTAAACCCATGTTAAAATTCTGATCAATTAACTTTAAGTAAATTGTTTTAAATGTTCTTAATTTGATTATTTCATTGATTGCAATGACATGTATATTGTAAAATTGTATATTTATGATCATTCATATATGATGATGTACTATGTACAAATCAAAAGGAATAAATTTATGTTCTGTTTCATTCTTATTTGTTCTGATATGAAACCTAGCTCTATTTGTTTAAATGTCATGAACATATTCTATATGGTTTTAAAGAAATATGAAACCTAGCTCTATTTGTTTAAATGTCATGAACATATTCTATATGGTTTTAAAGAAAAAAAAGTATGCTGAAATTCCGAGTCTAGCAAAAATGCGATGCTTTTATTGGGGTTTAACGCCAGTTTAACAGCTAAGGTCATGTCCCCGTGGTTATTCAACCTAACCAGTGTTCCTGGGCATTCAACCAGTTTACTTACCAATTTCTCCGCAAGTGACTGACTACTTTCTCACTTGCTTCAGAGGTGAGGGACAAATGACATATAGATCATTATCACAGAGAAACTTTGCAGGCCCTAATGGAGATTGAACCTGGATCGTCAAAACGGGCCGGCACATGGAAATTCACAAAAAGACGCAAGTCAACAGCCATTACAATATTGAGTTAATAAGCTGTTGTGGTTGTGACATCTTGAAACAACCCGAACATATTTGCTTAAACAGTGGCCAAAATTAAATTTCTTATGTCAGAAACGTTAAAGTAAGAACAAGGATGAAACTATTATAACAACCATTTGTTCTGATTGTCCCTAACGAAGAACATAAACTATCTATTACAATATGTTTTGTGTTAATGTTTATCAAACAACCTATGGGATTTCAAAAATGACAATGTATCAAAAAAATAGACTTGAGTAAATAGATCACTTGTAGTTTAAAAAAGACGCAACATTCTTGTAAAGCTATTTAAGAATTGCGAAATAAAATCAACTTTTTTTGGAAATGACTTGAGAAGCTGTGCGTTCACAAAGGTTATTTAGACAACTGCTTTCCTTGGCTTGTATATTAAAATAAACACTAATACAACTGTAATCCTGAACGAACACAGAAACTTGAAACTATTTACAACCATTAAATAACTACGTCATTAATTCCTCTGATTAATAGTGCCGCTTTCAACAATGATTGTATTACGTATTTTTACTAATAAAGGTTGACGTTTTATCCGGCAAAATATTATAATATTAACAAAGAAACCTTGTACAATTGTTAGATCTTTTGTCTATAAAAAATAGAAAATATTTACACAGGAATAGTTTGCAACTGATCAAATCTCAAAAACAGCTCACAGGTTACTTCATACCGTTTACAAAACTATTAATATGATTCATTAAACTATTTTCATCAGTTCAATTGAAACAAGAAACATGAATGCATGCAGGACACATAATCATTTCAATTAACCGTTTCATCTGAATTAAGACCTGAATTAATTTCCTTAACAGTGAAAAGAACTGCTTTTGACTTAAGCAAATATGCCATTCTGTTGTAAATGAAATACAAGTTCGACCTTTTGTCTAAAAATGCAACATGATAATTAAAACAGTGGTTGTGTCAGACGTATTTAAAAATGTTGATATAGAATAATTAAAAAAAAGCAATTGTCATGTTAAAAAATCCGTTAAACATTCATTGATGTACTAGGGGTGATCTAGAATAAACGTTATTGGAATTGTAACTTCGCGAAGAAACACTTAATATCATAACGAAACTTCGTCGAGAAAAGATACCATTTATTCAGACTCTACACTGCATATTACAGTTAAATAGAACCTGTAACAAAAAATATAACGAACACTAATTTACCATAACACAGTCATACGGGGCAGGTCTCCAACTTCAAAACGCCATAATGTGACCTCACTTTTCTACACTGTCACGCTGACTTGTCAAACATTTGATATGGCACTAATTTGATATACCTTGCAATCCATTGTTCAATCATGTCTCTGTTCCATTCCTCTACAAACGAGGCAACAACACGCTGAATTGCGAGAGCCAGTTCACCGAAGTTTATGAATAGATATTTTTTTCTAACACTTGCAAATATTTCATTCTATTGTCAATGAATTGCCAGTTTGACATTTTGTTCACATATGCCACATAATAATTGAATAATTAGTTGTGTGGAACGTATTTTTAAACACAGATATAGAATTATTGAAAAACAGTCATTGTCAGGTTAAAAACCCTCTTAAATCTTCATTGATGTGCCAGGTGTGATCAAGAATTAGCGGTACATGCAGTTTGACTGTGAAAAGCAACTCTTCATATCTTAACAGAACTTCGCCAAGCGAGACTCATTTTACCGAAGTCATCATAGTGTAGCTTTTCAATGCTGATTATACTATCTGTTGTTAAACTATAAAATTCAGAACTTAAACACGTCAATATTTTGTGATTCGACCTTTTATCCAATTTATCAAGACACTTGTAATAAATTAATTATGTGTCTTTAAAAGATGCTATGTCTTATTTTAAAATCGGAGCCGGAAAAAGTCACTACAACACACGATTATACGATTGTATAGTTAATTTGAAGTATTCAACAAATACATATCTGGAAGCAAATTTAACCTCATGCCCAGAATGATTTCATGTGATTGAAATGGTACTACTGGAAGCTTCATGTAGCACATCACATGTTTGAAGGAACACAGACACTTAAAACTATTAACAACCAAAACCTAACTACATCATTATTTCTTCTTTGATTCAGTTGCCATCAGTTGTTTTGACTTCAATAGTGCCTCTTTCAACAATGATTGTATTACAGGGGATAGCTATTAAGAAAAAGTTAGTACTTCAAGGTTTTCTCCAGCAAAATATATAAAATATTAACATAGAAATAGTGTACAATTGTAAGATATTTTCTCTTTTGAAAATTAGAAAATATTAACGCAGGAATAACGAGCAACTATCCAATCTCTAAACAGCACACATGTTACCTGGTACCATGTGCAAAACTATAAATATAATTGATTTTAATAAACTACTTCACAAGTGAAATTCAATCAATCAAATATAAATTACACGTGCAGGACACACAGTCATTTCCATTTGCTGTTTCTTCTTAACTGAGGCCTGAGGTGATTTCGCTTATGATGAATAGCATTGTTTCTTAAATTTGCAAGTATGTCATTTTATTGTAAATCAATTGCCAGTTCTACCTTTTGTCTACATATGTCACATGATAATTAATACAGTAGTTATGTGAGACGTATATAAAAACGCAGATATAGAATAATTAAAAAGAGCAACTGTCATGTTAAAAATCATTAAACGTTCACTGATTTGAAAAGCCTTTCAATGCTGATTTTACTATTTGCTTTTTAATTATTACACGCAGTACTTAAATACGTCAATTTTTTTGTGATTCGAGCTTTTAACCAATTAATCAAGACGCCTGTAGTAATTATAAATATTTATTTTAAAAAAGATGAAAAGTCTCATATTTAAAAATCTGAGCCAGAAAAAGTCAGTACAAAATATGAAGGTATGTCAGTACGGTTTATTTTAAATAATGTACTTAAATATTTTCTGAAGCAAATTCGACCTTATATCCAGAATCACTTAATACAATTAAAACGGTAATTATCAAAGCTTCTTGTAGCACATCAGAACTGTATACGAACACAGTATCTTAAAATCATTTACAACATCTTTATTACTACGTCAATATTTCTTCTTTGATTCAGTTACCATAGGTTATCTGGACTTCACTAGTGCCCCTTTCAACAATGTATGGATTACAGGGTATAGTTATTAAGAAAAAAATAGTTATATCACGTTTTCTCCAGCAAAATATATATACTATAAACATAGAAATGGTGTACAATTGTTAGACGTTTGTCTTATAAAAATAAGAAAATACTTACGCAGGAATAATAAGCAACTATTCAAAACTCAAAACAGCACAAATGTTACTTTGTACCATGTACAAAACTATAATTATAATTGATTGTAATAAAGTACTTTCACCAGTGAAATAGAAACAATCAAATGCCAATTATGCGTGCAGGACACATAATCATTTCAATTAAACGTTTCTCCTCAACTGAGGTCTGAAGTGATTCCCTTAATAATGAATAGAATTGTTTCTTACAATTGCAAATATCTCGTTCTTGTGTAAATGAATTGCTAGTGCAACCTTTTGTCCACATATGCCACATGGTAATTAAAACAGTAGATATGTGCGACCTATTAAACAAAAACGCAGATACAGAATGATTGGAAAAAATAGCAATTATCATGTTTAAAAAAAACTGAACCTCGCCGAGATAAGATAACATTTATTCAGACTCTACATTGCAGTATTAATTTCAGTTAAATAAAACCTGTAACAAAAAGTATAAAAGAACATTAATTTACCATAAGGCAGTTATACGGGACAGGTCTCCAACGTCAAAACATCATAATGGACCTGACCTTTCTATACAGTCACGTTGACTTGTCATACATGTGATATGCCTTGCAATACATTGTTCAATCATGTCTCTGTACCATTCCTTATCAAACGAGGCAACAACACGCTAGAGAAAGTTGACCGATTCGATATTTTAATCAATTTATGAAGACGCTTGTAATAGATATTTTTATTTTTAAGTATGTTCTGTTTCATATTCAAAAATCTGAGTCGTAAACACTCAGTATAAAAGATAATGGTAAGTTAGTACGGTTAATTTGTAGTAATCTACAAAATTAATATATTTCCTGAAGAAAATTCGACCTTATGTCCGAAATATTTTGATGCAAATGTAAAGGTAAATATCGAAGTTTCATTTAGAACATCACCAGTTTGAACGAACATAGAAACGTGAAACCATAACAACCACTTAATTACTATGTAATATTTCCTTTTTGTTCAGTTGTAATTAACAATTTTGACTCCAAAAGTGGCCATTTCAACAATGATTACATTACAGGGGTATAGTTATTAAGAAAAGTTTAGTAATTCGACTTTTTCTCCAGAACAATATATTTAATATTTACATAGAAATAGTGTACAATTGTTAGACTTTTTGTCGTATAAAAATTAGAAAATACTAATGCAGGAATAATGAGCAACTATCCAATCTAAAAACAGCATAAATGTTACTTCATACCATGTATAAAAACTATAAATATAATTGATTGTAATAAAGTACTTTAACCAGTGAAATTGAAACAATCAAATGACAATTATGCATGCAGGACATATAATCATTTCTATAAACCGTTTCTTCTCAATTGAGGTCTGAAGTGATTTCCTTAATAATGATTAAGTGTTTCTTACAATTGCAAATACCTCATTCTTTTGAAAATGAATTGTTAGCTCGACCTTTTGTCCACATATGCCACATGGTAAGTTATGTGCGACCTATTAAACAAAAATGCAAATAAAGGATGATTGAAAAAAAGCAATTGTCATGTTTTAAAAAAAACGTTAAACATACATTGCTGTACTCGGGGTGATCCAGAATTAACGGTATTGGAGTAATAACTTTGAAGAGAAACTCTTACTATCTTAATGAATCGTCGCCAAGATAAGGTGACATTTATTCAGATTCTACATTGCAAATTTCAGTTAAATAGAACCTGTGACAGAAAGTATACAAGAACACTAATTTACCATAACACAGGTATACGTGGCAGGAATTCAACGTCAAAACATCATAATGGACGTGACCTTTCTATACAGTCACGTTGACTTGTCATACATTTGATATGCCTTGCGATCCATTGTTCAATCATGTCTCTGTACCATTCCTCATCAAACGAGGCAACAAAACGCTAGAGACAGTTGACCGAAGTGATTGAAATTGTACCCTTCAGATGGTGATTTTACTTTTTGTTATTTAACTATTACATGCAGAACTTAAATACGTCAATATTTTGTGATTCGACATTTTAACCAATTATGAAGACGCTTGAAATAGATATTTTTCTTTAATTTTTATAATATGTCATGTCTCATATTCAAAAATCTGAGTCGAAAAGAGTCAGTACAAATCATGATGGTATGTAAGTACAGTTATTTTGTAGTAATCAACAAATATATTTTCTGAAGAAAATTCGACATAATGTCCAGAATCTATTGATGCAATTGAAATGGTAAATAATATTTTATCAAAGTTTCATGGAGAATATCACAAGTTTGAACGAACACAGAAATGTGAAACCATAACAACCATTTAATAACTATGTAAAATTTCTTTTTTGATCAGTTGTAATTAGTAATTTTGACTCCAAAAGTGCCCATTTTAACAATGATTACATTATAGGGGTAAAGTTATTAACAAAGGTCTCGTAATTCAACGTTTTCTGAAGCAAAATATATTGAATATTTACGTTGAAATAGTGTACCCTTGTTAGAAGTTTTGTCTTATAAAAATTAGAAAATACTTATGCGGGAATAATGAGCAATTACCAAATTTCAAAACAGTACTCATGTTACTTCGTACCATCTACAAAAACAATTGATTGTAATAAAGTACTTTCACAAGTAAAGTTAAAACAATCAAATATAAATAATGTATGCAGGACACTTAATCATTTCAATTAACCGTCGGTCTAAAGTGATTTCCTTGATAATAAATAGAATTGTTTCTTGCACTTGCAAATATGTAGTTCTTTTGTAAATAAATTGCTAGTTCGACCTTTTGTCCACAAATACCACATTGTAATTAAAACGGTAACTTTGTGCGATGTATTTAAAACGCATATGTAGAATGATTGAAAATGAGCAATTGTCATGTTTATGAAACCGTTAAACTTACACATATGTACTAGGGGTGATCCAGAATTAACGGTATTGGAATTATAACTTTGAAGAGAAACTATTCAAATCTTAATGAAACTTTGCCGAGATAAGGTGACATTTATCTAGACTCTACATTGCAAATTTTAGTTAAATAGAACTTGTAACAGAAAGTATACAAGAACACTTATTTACCATTACAGTTATACGTGGCAGGATTTCAATGTCAAAACATCATAATGAACCTGACTTCCATATACAGTAACGTTGACTTCTCATACATTTGATATGTTTTGCAATCCATTGTTTAATCATGTCTCTGTATCATTTCTTATCAAACGATGCAACAGCACGCGAGAGCCAGATAACCGAAGTGATTGAAATTGTACCTTTTCGACGGTATTTTACTTTTTGTTATTTACCTTTTTCATGCAGAACCTGAATACGTCAATATTTTGTGATTCGGCATTTGAACCAATTAATCAAGACGCTTGTAATAAATATTTTTCTTTCTTTTTTATAATATGTTATATCTCATTTTCAAAAATCTGAATCGTAAACAGTGAGTACAAAAGATAATGGTTTGTTAGTACGGTTTATTTGTAGTAATCTACAAATAAAGCTTCTGAAGAAAATTCGACCTTATTTCCAGAATCTTTTGATGCAATTGAAATGGTAATAATCAAATTTTCATGTAAAACATCACAAGTTTGAACGAACACAGAAACGTGAAACCATAACAACCACTTAACAACTATGTAAAACTTCTTTTTTGTTCACAACTATTAATATAATCGATTGTAAAAAATACGTTAACCTGTGAAATTGAAACAATCAAGTTTAAATTAATGGCGCAGGACACATAATCATTTCAATTAACCGTTTCTTCTCAATTGAGGTCTGAAGTGATTTCCTTAATAATGAATAGAATTGTTTCTTACACTTGCAGATGTGCCGTTCTTTTGTAAATGAATTGCTAGTTCGACCTTTTGTCCACATATGCCACATGGTAATTAAAACGGTAGTTATGTGCGACGTTTTTAAAAACGCAGATGTAATATGATTGAAAAAGACTATTGTCATGTTTAAAAAAACGTTTAACATACATTGATTTACTAGGGGTGATCCAGAATTAAAGGTATTGGAATAATAACTTTGAAGAGAAACTATTCATACTTTAATGAAACTTTGCCGAGATAAGATAACATTTATTCAGATTCTCTAATTGCAGGTTTGAATTAAATAGAACCTGTAACAGAAAGTATACAAGAATACTCATTTACCATAAGACAGTTATACGGGGCAGGTCTTCAACGTCAAAACGTCATAATGGACCTTACTTTTCTATTCAATCGCGTTGACTTGTCACACATTTGATATACCTTGCAACCTTCTTCAATCATGTCTCTGTACCATTCCTCATCAAACGAGACAAAAACATGCGAGGGACAGTTGACCGAAGTGATTGAAATTGTACCCTTCAGATGGCGAGTTTATTTTTTGTTATTTAACTATTACATGCAGAACCTGAATACGTCAATATTTTGTGACTCGACATTTTAACCAATTTATCAAGACGCTTGTAATAGATATTTTTCTGTTATTTTTATAATATGTTATCTCTCATATTCAAAAATCTGAATCGTAAACAGTCAGTACAAAAGATGATGGTATGTTAGTACAGTTAATTTGTAGTAATCTGCAAATACATTTTCTGAAGAAACTTCGACCTTATGTCCAGAATCTTTTGATGCAATTGAAATGGTAAATAATTTTTTATCAAAGTTTCATGTAGAACATCATAAGTTTGAACGAACACAGAAATGTGAAACAATAACAACCACTTAATTTCTATGTAAAATTTCTTTTTTGTTCAGTTGCAATCAAAATTTTTGACTCCAAAAGTGCCCATTTTAACAATGATTACATTATAGGGTATAGTTATTAACAAAGGTCTCGCGATTCAACGTTTTCTGAAACAAACTATACTAAATATTTACGTAGAAATAGTGTACACTTATTAGACGGTTTATCTTATAAAAAATAGAAAATACCTACGCAGGAATAATGAGCAATTACCAAATTTCAAACAGTACTCATGTTACTTCGTACCATGTACAAAATTAAAAATAAAAATATAATTGATTGTAATAAAATACTTTCAGGACACCTAATCATTTCAATTAACCGTCGGTCTGAAGTGATTTCCTTAATAATAAATAGAATAGTTTTTACACTTTCAAATATGTCGTTCTCTTGTAAATTAATTGCTAGTTCGACCTTTTGTCCACAAATACCACATGGTATTTAAAACGGCAAGAAAGTGCGACGTATTTAAAAAAGCAGATGTAGTTTGATTGAAAAAAAGCAATTGTCTTGTTTGAATATATAAGTTAAACATACACTGATGTACTAGGGGTGATCCAGAATAAACGGTATTGGAATTATGACTTTGAAGAGGAACTATTCAAATCTTAATGAAACTTCGCCGAGATAACGTAACATTTATCTAGACTGTACATTGCAAATTTCAGTTAAATAGAACTTGTAACAGAAAGTATACAGAACACCTATTTACCATATCACAGTTATACATGGCCGGATTCCAACGTCAAAACATCATAATGGATCTGACCTTTATATACAGTTACGTTGACTTGTCATACATTTGATATGTTTTGCAATCTATTGTTCAATCATGTCTCTGTACCATTCCTCATCAAACGAGACAAAAACATGCGAGGGACAGTTGACCGAAGTGATTGAAATTGTACCCTTCAAATGGCGATTTTACTTTTTGTTGTTAAACTATTACATGCAGAACCTGAATACGTCAATATTTTGTGATTCGACATTTTAACCAATTTATCAAGACCCTTGTAATAGATATTTTTCTGTTATTTTTATAATATGTTATGTCTCATATTCAAAATCTGAGTCGTAAACAGTCAGTACAAAAGATGACGGTATGTTAGTACAGTTAATTTTTAGTAATCTACAAATATATTTTCTGAAGAAAATTCGACCTTGTGTCCAGAATCTTTTGATGCAATTGAAATGGTAATTTTTTTTTATTAAAGTTTCATGTAGAACATCACAAGTTTAATTGAACACAGAAACGAGAAACAATAACAACCAATTAATTTCTATGTAAAATTTCTTTTTTGTTCAGTTGCAATTAGTAATTTTGACTCCAAAAGTGCCCATTTTAACAATGATTACATTATCGGGGTATAGTTATTAACAAAGGTCTCGTGATTCAACGTTTTCTGAAGCAAACTATACTGAATATTTACGTAGAAATAGTGTACACTTGTTAGACGTTTTGTCTTATAAAAAAAAGAAAATACTTACGCAGGAATAATGAGCAATTACCAAATTTCAAAACAGTACTCATGTTTCTTCGTACCATGTACAAAATTAAAAATAAAAATACAATTAATTGTAATATAGTCCTTTAGTGGTCAAATTAAAACAATCAAATATAAATAATGCGTGCAGGACACTTAATCATTTCAATTAACCGTCGGTCTAAATTGATTTCCTTTATAATAAATAGAATTGTTTCTTGCACTTGCAAATATGTAGTTATTTTGTAAATAAATTGCTAGTTCGATCTTTTGTCCACAAATACCACATGGTAATTAAAACGGCAAATATGTGCGACGTATTTAAAAAAGCAGATGTAGAGTGATTGAAAAAAGCATTTGTCTTGTTTAAATATATAAGTTAAACATACACTGATGTACTAGGGGTGATCCAGAATAAACGGTATTGGAATTATAACTTTGAAGAGGAACTATTCAAATCTTAATGAAACTTCGCCGAGATAACGTAACATTTATTTAGACTCTACATTGCAAATTTCAGTTAAATAGAACTTGTAACAGAAAATATACAGAACACTTATTTATCATATCACAGTTATATCTGGCCGGATTCCAACGTCAAAACATCATAATGGATCTGACCTTTCTGTACAGTTACGTTGACTTGTCATACATTTGATATGTTTCGCAATCCATTGTTCAATCATGTCTCTGTACCATTTCTCATCGAACGAGACAAAAACATGCGAGGGACAGTTGACCGAAGTGATTGAAATTGTACCCTTCAAATGGCGATTTTACTTTGTGTTGTTTAACTATTACATGCATAACCTGAATACGGCAATATTTTGTGATTCGACATTTTAACCAATTTATCAAGACGCTTGTAATAGATATTTTTCTGTTATTTTTATAATATGTTATGTCTCATATTCAAAATCTGAGCCGTAAACAGTCAGTACAAAAAATGATGGTATGTTAGTACAGTTAATTTGTAGTAATCTGCAAATATATTTTCTGAAGAAAATTCGACCTTATGTCCAGAATCTTTTGATGCAATTGAAATGGTAAATAATTTTTTATCAAAGTTTCATGTAGAACATCACCAGTTTGAACGAACATAGAAACGTGAAACAATAACAACCACTTAATTACTATGTAAAATTTATTTTTTTGTTCAGTTGCAATTAGTAATTTTGACTAAAAAAGTGCCCATTTTAAAAATGATTACATTATAGGGGTGTAGTTATTAACAAAGGTCTCGTAATTCAACGTTTTCTGAAGCAAAATATATTAAATATTAATTTAGAAATAGTGTACACTTGTTAGACGTTTTGTTTTATGAAAATTAGAAAATACTTACGCAGGAATAATGAGCAATTACCAAATTTCAAAACAGTACTCATGTTACTTCGTACCATGTAAAAAAATAAAAATAAAAATATAATTGATTGTAATAAAATACTTTCACCAGTGAAATTAAAACAATCAAATATAAATTATGCGTGCAGGACACTTAATCATTTTAATTAACCGTCGGTCTGAAGTGATTTACTTAATAATAAATAGAATTGTTTCTTACACTTTCAAATATGTCGTTCTTTTATAAATGAAATGCTAGTTCGACCTTTTCTCCACAAATACCACATGGTAATCAAAACGGAAAGTATGTGCGACGTATTTGAAAAAGCAGATGTAGATTGATTGAAGAAAGCAATTGTCATGTTTAAAGATATAAGTTAAACCTACACTGATGTACTAGGGGTGATCCAGAATAAACGGTATTGGAATTATGACTTTGAAGAGGAACTATTCAAATCTTAATGAAACTTCGCCGAGATAACGTAACATTTATCTAGACTCTACATTGCAAATTTCAGTTAAATAGAACTTGTAACAGAAAGTATACAGAACACTTATTTACCATATAACAGTTATACATGGCCGGATTCCAACGTCAAAACATCATAATGGATCTGACCTTTATATACAGTTACGTTGACTTGTCATACATTTGATATGTTTTGCAATCTATTGTTCAATCATGTCTCTGTACCATTCCTCATCAAACGAGACAAAAACATGCGAGGAACAGTTGACCGAAGTGATTGAAATTGTACCCTTCAAATGGCGATTTTACTTTTTGTTGTTAATCTATTACATGCAGAACCTGAATACGTCAATATTTTGTGATTCGACATTTTAACCAATTTATCAAGACCCTTGTAATAGATATTTTTCTGTTATTTTTATAATATGTTATGTCTCATATTCAAAATCTGAGTCGTAAACAGTCAGTACAAAAGATGACGGTATGTTAGTACAGTTAATTTTTAGTAATCTACAAATATATTTTCTGAAGAAAATTCGACCTTATGTCCAGAATCTTTTGATGCAATTGAAATGGTATTTTTTTTTTATTAAAGTTTCATGAAGAACTTCACAAGTTTAATTGAACACAGAAACATGAAACAATAACAACCACTTAATTTCTATGTAAAATTTCTTTTTTGTTCAGTTGCAATTAGTAATTTTGACTCCAAAAGTGCCCATTTTAACAATGATTACATTATCGGGGTATAGTTATTAACAAAGGTCTCGTGATTCAACGTTTTCTGAAGCAAACTATACTGAATATTTACGTAGAAATAGTTTACACTTGTTAGACGTTTTGTCTTATAAAAATTAGAAAATACTTACGCAGGAATAATGAGCAATTACCAAATTTTAAAACATTACTCATGTTACTTCGTACCATGTACAAAATTAGAAATAAAAAAAATAATTGATTGTAATAAAATACTTTCACCAGTGAAATTAAAACAATCAAATATAAATTATGCGTGCAGGACACTTAATTATTTCAATTAACCGTCGGTCTGAAGTGATTTCCTTAATAATAAATAGAATTGTTTTTACACTTTCAAATATGTCGTTCTTTTGTAAATGAATTGCTAGTTCGACCTTTTGTCCACAAATACCACATGGTAATTAAAACGGTATTGGAATTATACTTTTGAAAAGAAAATCCTCATAAACGTATGAAATTTTTATGAGCTATGGTAGCATTGAATTTTTTTATTCTACATTTAAAATGTCAGTTTAATAGGACCATTTACAATAGTGTACACTTACTAATCTTAAACAGTTTTACGGGGAATGTCACCAAAGTCAGAACAAATTTTTCACATGACAATTTAAACAGTAGTTGTGTGAAACGTATTCCAAAAGGTAGATATAGAATAACTGAAAGAAAGTCATTGTCACCCCACTCTTAGACATTGATTGATGTGCGAGGATTTATATCAGAATTAAACGTGCAGGCATTATGACTTTGAAAAGAAACTTTTCATATCTTAAAGAAACATTTCCGAGCAAGGCTCAGTTTACCAAAGTCATCAATTTGTAGCTTTTCAATGCTGATTGTTATAAATGTTGGAAAACCATTACAGTCAGAAATTAAATACATTAATATTTTGAGATTCGACCTTTTATCCACTAATATATATATTTGAAGTAAATTCTACTTTATGTCCATAATCGTTTTAAGCGACTGAAATGGTAACTGTAATCAAAGCTACATGTAGCACATTAAAAATTTGACCGAACTCAGAAATATAAAAACCATTACCAACAACTAAATATCTAAAACATTATTTCTTCTTTTGATTTTGACGTCAATAGTGCCCTTTTCAACAATGATTTGATTACAGGGATAGGCTATTAAAAGTGTTTTATAACTCGGCGTTTTCTCCAGCATAATACCTGTAATATTAAGGTAGAAATAGTGTACGATTGTTAAAAGTTTTGTCTCATATAAATTAGAAAATATTTACACAGGAATAACGAACGTTTTTTCATATCAGCACAAAAATTCTTTGGTACCATGTCCAAATCTAAAAATAAAATTTATTGTAATAAGCTAAGTTCAATAGTGATTTTCAAGCAATGAAATATTAATTATGCGTGCAAGACACATAATCATTTCAATTAACCATGTCTTCAATATTAAAGCCTTAAGTAATTTCCTTAATAATTATATGTTATTGTTAATGAATCATTACAATAAGTCATTCTGTTGTAAATGAATTGAAAGTTCGACTTTTTGTCCACATTTGCAACATGACAATTAAATCAGTGAGCCAGAAATGGTCAGTTACAAAGATGAAGGTGTGTAAGTACGATTCAGTTATCTACTTATATATTCTCTGAAGACAATGGTAATTATCAAAGCTTCATGTAGCATATAAGAGGTTTGAACGATCACAGTAACTTAAATAATTACATTGATTTCATTTACCTACTACGTCATTTTTCTTCTTTTTTGATTTAGTTACCATGCGTAATCTTGACTTCTATATTGCCGCTTTTCACAATGATTGGTACAGTGGTACAGTTATTAATAAAAGATTAGTTACAGACGTATTTGGCGTTTTCTCCAGCAAAATAAAAATAATATTGACATATAAATAATGTACGTTTGTGATTAAAAAATAGATTTCACTAACATAAAGTATTTTCACGAGTGAAATTAAAACTACGACGTAAAATATCATGCATGTAAGACACATATTCATTTCAGTTAACTGTTTCTTCTGAAGTAAGGCCTGAATTATTATTCATTATTTGTGATTCGACCTTTTATCCAAATTTTCAAGACGCTTGTCATTAAACAATTTGTCTATCTTCAAAACATGTTATGTCTCATATTTAACATCTGAGCCTTAAAAAGTCACTACAAAACACGATGGTATGTTTAAACGGCTAATTTTAAGTAATCAACGAATACATATATCTGGAAGCAAATTCGACCTATTGTCCAGATGTATTGTATGTGATTGAAATGTTATTTAATTGAAGCCTTATGTAGCTCATAACATGTTTGAACGCACACACAAACTTGAAACTTTTAACAACTTCTGAATAATTACATCATTATTTTTTCTTTGATTTGGTTGGCATCTGTTATTTTGACTTTAACAGTGCCCCTTTCAACAAATTAATTAAAGGGGATAATTACCAATAAAATAATAGAAATTCCACGTAATCTCCAGCAAAATATAATATGACATAGAAAAGTATAAATTGTTTGACGTTTTGTCTTATAAAAATTAGAAAATATTTACACAGGAATAATGAGCAACCAATCAAACCTCAAAACAGCACACGTGTTATTTCGCACCGAGTACAAAACTGTAAAATATAATTCATTTTGATAAACTACTCTCATCACTGAAATTGAAACAATCAAATATACATTATGCGTGGAGGACACAATCATTTCAATTAACCATTTCTTTTGAATTGAGGTCTGAAGTGATTTCCTTAATACTAAAAAGAATTGTTTCTTTCACTTGAAAATACGTCATTCTCCTTTAACTGAATTGCCAGTTCGACCTTTTGTCCACATATTCTACATGGAAATTAAACCGGTAGTTATGTGAGACGAATTTAAAAAAAAACGCAGATATAGAATGATTAAAAAAAGCAATGTTCATGTTAAAAAACGTAAAGCATTAATTCTTGTGCTAGGGTGATCAAAAGTAAACGGTATTGAAATCTTATTGAAAGTTCGACGAAATAACACAGTATTCATTCTGACCCTGTTTTGCTGTATATATAGAACCTGTAACAAAAAGAATACAGGAAAAATATTGTCTATAAAACAGTTATTCGGGGTAGATCTCCTGATCTAATTAGGTAAGAACACTCTGAATTTCGAGAGCAAATTAAAAGAAGTCATCGAATCTGTAGCTTCCAAATCATGATTTTTCTTTTTGTTATTTAATTTTGATATTCAGTACTTAAGTACGGCAATATTTTGTTACTTGACCTTTTCACCAATTTATCTAGACGCTTGAAGTTATTTTGATTATTTATTTCTAAAAGATACAATATCTCATATTTTTAAAAACTGAACCAGAAAAGGTCAGTTCAAAAGATGATGGTATGTTTGTACGGTTAATTTGAAGTTATCTTCAATATTATTCCTGAAGCTAATTCGTCTTTATGTCCAGAATCATTTTAAGGTAACAATCAACGTTTCGTGAAGCACATTTCTTGTTTGAACGAACACAGAAACTTAAAACCATTTACAACCACTGAATAACTACCTCATTATTTCTTCTTTGATTCTGTTATCATTTCAATTAACTGTTTCTTTTTAATTAAGTCCTGAATTAATTGCAAATACATGTGTGTTATTATTTTCTAAAATGAATTGCCAGTTCGACCTTCTATCCACATGATAATTTAAACAGTAGTTGCGTGAAACGTATTTCAAAAACGCAGACATAGAATGAAAAGTCATTGTCACCCAAAGTCATCAATTTGTAGCTTTTCAATGCTGATTGTACTATTTGTTGATTAAGTCTTACAGTCAGAAATTAAATACGTCAATATTTTGTGATTCGATTTTTATCCATGTTTAGGACGGTTGTAATTAAACAATTGTTTCTATCTTTTAAAGATGTTTAGTCTCATATTTTATAAAATCTTAGCCGGAAAAATTCAGTTCAAAAGATGAAGGTATGTTTGGTTTATTTGAAGTAATCTACTAATATATGTCCTGAAACAAAATCGACCTTATGTTCAAAATCATTGTATGCGGTTGAAATGGTCATTATCAAAGTTTCATGTAGAACAAAAAGTTTGACAACACAGAAACATAGAATTGTGACTTCAATAGTTCTCCTTCAACTATGGATATATTACAGGGATATATTTATTAAGAAAAGTTATGTAGTTTCAACAAAACTATAAATATAATTCTCTGTATCAAACTACTTAATTATGCGTACAGGGCACATAATCAGATCAATTAACTTTCTTCTGAATAAACACATGAATAAATGTTCTCATCGATGAATAGAATTGTCTTTTATACTTGCAAATATGTCATTCTGTCGTTAATGAAATGCCAGTTTGACATTTTGTCCACATACGCAACATAGTGTGAGACGTATATAAAAATACATATATAGAATGATTAAAAAGCAGCTAACATGTTTTAAAAACCGAAAATAGCCACTGATATACTAGGGGTGATCCGGCGTTAACGGTATTGGAATTATTACTTTGAAAAGAAAATCCTCATATACTTACTAAACTTTGGCGAGTTATGGTATCATTTTTTATTCTACATTTCAAATGTCAGTATAATAGGACCATTAACCATATACACTTATTAATCTAAAACCGTTTTACGGGGAAAGTCACCAAAGTCAAAACAAATTTTCCACATGATAATTTAAACAGTAGTTGTGTGAAACGTATTTCAAAACGCAGATAATATAGAATAATTGAAAGAAAGTCATTGTCACTCCACCTTTAAACATTGATTGATGTGCGAGGATGTTTTTTTTTTCATAATTAAAGATGCAGACATAATGACTTTGAAAAGAAACTTTTCATTCCTTAACGAAACTTTGCCGAGCGAGACTTAGTCAAAGTCATCAATTTGTGGCTTTTTAATGCTGATTGTACTATTTGTTGTTAAACTATTACTGTCAGAAATTAAATACGTCAATATTTTGTGATTCGACCTTTTATCCATTTTTTTTCAGACGCTTGTAATTAGACAATTTATTGTCTTTTAAAAATGTTATGTCTCATATTTTTAAATAGTAGCCGGGAAAGGTCAGTACAAAAGATGTAGGTATGTTAGTACGGTAGTTGTTTTGAAATCCAATAATACATTTTCAGAAGCAAATTCGACTTTATATCCATAATCATTTTATGCAATTGAAATAGTTATTCAGAAGTACATGTAGCACATAACAAAACTGACTGAACTCAGAACTATAAACCATTACCAAGAACTAAATAACTACGACATTATTTCCTTTTTTTATTAAGTTGCCAGGCGTTATTTTGACGTCAATAATGCGCTTCACAACAATGATTTGATTACAGTGATAGAGTTATTAAAAAGGTTTAGTAACTCGGCGTTTTCTCAAGCAAATTACATATAATATTAAGATAGAAATAGTGTACTTTTGTTAAAAGTTTTGTCTTAAGTAAATAAAAAATATATTTACGCAGGAATAATGAGAATTCTATTTTTCATATCTCAAAACAGCACAAAAGTAACTAGGTACCAGGTCCAAATCTAAATTTAAAAATTATTGTAATAAATTAATTTCACTAGTGTTTTTCAAGCATTGAAATATTAATTATAGGTGCAAAGAACATAATCATTTCAACTAACCATTTCTTCAGTATTAAAGCCTTAAGTAATTTCCTTAATAATTCAATCTTATTGTTTTTGTCTGATTACAATAAGTCATTTTGTTGTAAATGAATTGAAAGTTCGACCTTTTGTCCACATTTGCATCATGACAAGTAAATCAGTGAGCCAGAAAAAGTCAGTAAAAAAGAAGATATGTTAGTACGGTTAAGTTATCTACTTATATATTCTCTTAAGCCAATTCGACCTTATATCCAAAATCATGTTATGCCATTAAATTGGTAATTATCAAAGCTTCATGTAGCACATAAGAGGTGTGAACGATCACAGTAACTATAAATGATTACATCCATTTAATTACAACGTCTTTTTTCTTCGTTCTTTGACTCAGTTACCATGCGTAATCTTGACTTCTATATTGCCCCTTTTCACAATGGTTGGATTATAGGGGTACAGTTATTAATTAAAGATTAGTTACAAATGTATTTGGCGTTTTCTTCAGCAAAATGAATATAGTTTTTACAAAGAAATAGTGTACGTTTGTGATTAAAAAATAGAAAATATTAACGCATAAATGGTGCACAACTGTTCAAGTCTCAAAACAGCACACATAATATTTCTTACCCTGTACATTACAATAAATATAATTCACTTTAATAAAATTCTTTCACCAGTCAAAATGAAACTATGGCGTAAAAATCATGCATATAAGACAACTAATCAATTCATTTAACTGTTTCTTCTAAAGTTAGGCCTGAATTAATATTCCTTATTTGTTTTTGACCTTTTATCCAATTTATCAAGATGCTTGATATGATATGAAGCAATTTGTCTATCTTCAAAAAATGCTGTGTCTCATATGTTTACATCTGAGCAGGAAAAAAGTCAAAACAAAAGATAAAACCATGCCAGTACTGCTAATTTGAAGTAATCTGCTATTACAATATATTTTATTATGCAAAGTCGACCTTATGTCCAAAATAACTAAATGCAATTGAAATAGTAATGATCAAGGCTGCTTGTAGCACATCAGAAAAGTGAACGAACACAGTAACTTAAAGTTATTTGCAACCACTTAATGACTGTTTCTTCTGAATTTAGACCTGAATAAATTTTTGTTATAAATGAAATAACCAGTTCGACCTTTTGTCCACATATTATATGCCATATGATGATTAAAACGGAAATTGCGTGAATCGTTTTTTGAAACGCAGAGTTAAAACAATTGACGCTAGTCATCGTCATGTTTAAAAAAAAACTAATATTTACATACTTTGAAACGCAGATATAAAACGATTGATAAAAGTCATTGTCAAGTTCATAGAAACCCTTAACAATTCATTGAAGTACGAAGAGTTATCCAGAATTAAAGGTACAGGCATTATGAATTTGAAAGAATTTCTGCATATCTTAAGAAAGCTTCGCCGAGCGACTTTCAGTTTACCGAAGTAATCAATTTGTAGCTTTTCAACGCTGAATATACAATTTGCTGTTTAAATATCACATTCAGAGCTGGAATTTCTCAATATTTTGTAATTCGACCTTTTATCCAATTTATCAAGACCCTTGTTATAAAACAATTTGTCTATCTTTTGAAAATGTTATGTCTCATATTCTAAAGTCTGAACCCTAAACATTTAGTTAAAAATAATATAATGTAAATACGGTGAATTTGAAGTAATCTATTTATATATTTCCTGAAGCAAATTCGACTGTATGTCCAGAATCATTTTATGCGGTTTCAGTTGTTACTATCAATGCTTAATGTAGCACACCAAATGTTTGAACGAACACAGAAACCTTAATTAATTCACAACCACTAAACAACTACGACATTAATTTATTATTTGATTTAGTTTCCATCAGTTATTTTGATTTCAGTAGTTCCTCTTTCAACCATGATTGTATCTATAAAAAAAGTTTAGTAAATCAAAGTTTTCTTATGGAAATTATATAAAATTAACATAGAAAAAGTGTACAAGTCTAACACGTTTTGTCTTTTTTAAAATGAGGAAAAAAAATAACGAAGGAATAATGAGCAATTTTTCAAATCTCAAAACAGCACAAATGCTACTTCGTAACGTCTACAAAACTATAAATATAGGTATTTGTAATAACTTGTTTGTAACAAGTGATATCCAAACAATGAAATATAAATTATGCGTACAGGGCACATAATCATTTCAAGGAAATGTTTCTTTTGAACTAAACCCTGAATTAATTTCCTCATCGATGGAAGGAATTGTTTTTGATACTGCAAATATAAGTATGTCATATTTTTGTAAATAAATCGCCAGTTCGACTTTTTGTCCAAGTATGCAACATGATAATTAAAACAGTAGTTGTTTGAATCGTTTTTCAAAACGCAGATATTGAACGATTGATAGGAAGTAATTGTTATGTATACCCGCTGTCCCCCTTGACCATTTTACATTGATTGATGTGCGAGGATTCAAGAATTGTAGGAACAGGCATTATGACTTTGAAAAGAAACTCTTTATATCTAAACGAAACTTCGCCGAGCGAGTCTAGTATTTGTTGATTTGCTTTTACAGTCAGAAATTAAATACGTCAATATTTTGTGATTCGACCTTTAATCCAATTTTTAAGAGGCTTGTTACAAAAATATTTGTCTATATTTTGATGATGTTATGTCTCATATTTTAAAATCTTAGCCGGAAAAAATTCAGTACAAAAGATGAAGTTATGTAAGTACGGTTAATTTGCAGATATCTACCAATATATTTCCTTAAGCAATTTTGACCTTATGTCCAGAATCATTTTAATCGATGGAAATGGTAATTATCGAAGTTTCATGTAAATGACAGCAAGTTTCACCGAACACAGAAATATTAAAATACTTACAACTAAATAGCTACGTCATTATTTCTTGTTTGTTTCAGTAGTTATGTGTAATTGTGACTTAAGTTCCACTTTCGACCATGTTTATATATTAGGAAGATAGTTATTAAAAAAGTTTTGTAATTTGATGTTTTCTGAAGCAAATATATATTATTTATAATAGTAACATAGAAAAAGTTACCATTGTTAGACGTTTAGTCTGATGAAAATTAGAAAATATTTACGCAGGAATAATGAGCATTTTTGTCAAATCTCAAGCAGCACAGATGTTACAAAACTATAAATAATAGTCACTGTAATAAACTTCTTTCACCAGTGAAATTCAAACAATGAAATATAAATTATGCGTGCAAGACACATAATAACTTTATTAAACTGTTTCTTCTGTATTAAGGACTGAAGTTTTTTGCTTAGTAATAGATAGAATTATTTCAAACTCGCGCAAATATGTCATGCTATCGTTAATGCAACATGGTGTGAGACTTATTTCAAAGCGCAGATATAGAATGATTATAAAATAGCAACTGTCATGTTTTAAAAACAGTTCAACATGAATTGATGTACTAGGGGTGATCCGGAATTAACGATTAACGACTTTTTTTCTTTTGAAAAGATAATCCTCATATCCTAACGAAACTCTGCCGAGCTACGATATCACTTAATCTGAATCTTCATTTCAAATTTCAGTTTGATAGAACCAACGGTAAAACGTCTAATTAATAAGTGTGACCTTCTTCTTTATACAGATACGCCGACTAGTCACATATTTGATATACCTTGCAATCCATTGTTCAATCATGTCTCTGTACCATTCCTCAGCTAAGTAAGCAACAACATGCTGAATTGCGAGAGCCAGTTCACCGAAGTCATCGGATCTGTAATCTTTCAATGCTGATTATAGTTTTTGTTACTTACAGAACTTAAATACGTCAATATTTTGTGATTCGACCTTTTATCCAATTTATCAAGACACTTGTTACAGTATTCATTAAAATTATTTTTTTTAAAGATGTTATGTCACAAATTTAAAACTCTGTGCGAGAAAAGGTCAGTATCAAAGATGATGGTATGTTAGTACGGTTAATTTAAAGTAATCTACAAATATATTTCCCGAAGCAAATTTGACCTTATGTCAAAATCATTGAAATGTTAATTATCAAAACTTCGTGTAACACATCACATGTTTAACAAGCACAGAGGCTTAAAACTAATTACAGCCACTAAATATCTACGTCATTCTTTCTTCTTTGATTCCATGCATAATTTTGACTTCAATAGTGCCCTTTAAACAATGAGTGGATTGCAGGGGTAAAGTTATTAAAAAGTTTAGTAATTTGGCGTTTACTCCAGAAAAATGTGTATGAAATTAACATCGAAATAGTGTACAATTGTTAGACATTTTGTGTATAAAAAGCAGAAAATATTTACGCAGAAATAATGCACAACCGTTCAAATTTCAAAACAGCACTAATATACCTTCGTACCGTCTTCAAAAATATAAATTTAATTAATGGAATAAAATACTTGCGAAATTGAAATTGAAACTATGGAAATAAATCTTGCGATCAAGATTCATAATCATTTCAATGCTGTTAATAATATTTGTGTTTAAATATTATATTCGGAACTTAAATGCGTCAATATTTTGTGATTCGACCTTTTATCTAATTTATCAAGACCCTTGGCAATTCACAAGATATGTTGTCATCTTCACATCTAAATCACAAGTATTTTTCTGGCTTTTAGTTTTATACGTTTTGAATTTTAAACAATTATCTCAAACACTATTTTTCAAAATAAATAAAAACATAGGGTTTTAAAAATGCAATTCGTTTCTGCCCAGAAAAATAAAAATGATAATTGCATTAGGTGACTAGAAATAACATGTAATGTTTAAATCAAATTTCTGAAAAAAATACATCATCAACGAAAAGTAGTGCAAAGTCTTTAAATACTGTCATCTTAAAGATATTTCAAATACAGCTGTAAACAAACAATGCATGGTCATATGTTACTTAATGAAAAAAATAGTAAGATATGAAATTCTATAAAAAAAATATTCAAAGTTACATTTGTTCACATTTTGATCCTTTAAGCTATATACGATACCTCAGGAATCGCGACCGATGATAAGCACACCGTTTAACAAAATTGAGGTTTTCACTATATCTGTAAATACTTAAAACAGACCAAAACTTGATAAAAACGCATGATATTGCTGTAAATGGCACATTAACAAACTGCCCCTAAGTGGTTTTGTATTATGTAAAATATTTCATATGTAAAAAGAAGATCTAAAAAAAATGGAAAGAAAGTGGAAAGAAAGTGCTATTTTTAAATCAAGAACGACAAATATTGATAAATTCGACTATGCGTACAAATCGCAGTTAGTATTTTCTTAAAGTCGAAGTATATCTTGTCTGACTTAAAGTCGAAAAAATTCCTTGACTTAAAGTCGAAACTTTTTAACGACTCATCCTTTGTTAGAAATGACATCCTCAATCAATAACACTTCGCAACTTAAGTATGAGGGACAAAGATCATGTTGTCTTTTTCTATAGTATTATATACAGAGGTCGTAGAAAATGTTCTACCTTATGTACGCATTATAAACATATATACTTCACTTCGACCTTTAGACGAAATCATAACTATATATATATATATATATATATATATGGAAAAGTCTTTCAAATTGATATATAATGTAAATATTTGTATAAGGTATTCTTTATTGAGTAAGTATGGTAGTGACTTATGAACTAAGGTAATGATGTGCAAAGTGTGAAGTGTTTATATAAACACTATAGGTATATTATGTTGAATGTAGACTGCTTATCACATTACTTACATGTATAAAGTATGAAATATTTTCAAGGTAAGGTGTGATTATTACAACAGTTCTTCTTTACGGTACTGAATATGTGTAAGGTATGGCAATACAATAAACTGATTTATCTATGAGACAATTTGCTATGTACGGTACCGACTGAGTGTATGTATTTCAGTATTTAAGACCAGTGCATTTATTGCGAAAAATGTTTGATACGGTAATTATAAGATGTTTATTACATCAACTGATATTTTCCGTATTTGACATAAAATTCACGTTCAGTGATACATTCGGTTATCAAACGAGCGCGAGTCTGCTAAATTGTGTCCGATAGGGTATCAAGGTGCGTTTATTACAGCAAACTACTGTTTACGGTAATAATTCACCAAGCCTGATCTATAAGTCTAAATAAATTAAGCAGCAACTTTGATGCCTAATCTATATCTCTGTTTAATTTCAAACAATTAAAACGGATAACCAAACATGTAAACAAGAGGGCCATGATGGCCCTGGATCGCTCACCTGAGTACTTTGGCTGTAGGTTTGCTGTTAAGCATTATTTCATTTTTTAATTGAAAATATGTAAGTGCTTACAAACCAAATATATAAAATATCAGTCAATAAATAAAGGCTCTATGACAGAAAGTAGAAATATCTATTATAAGCTATGGTGACCTTGACCTTGACCCAGTAACCTCAAACCCTACCCATGGGTAGAGGTCCATGCAGGAATTCTATACTGAATATCAAAGATATTGGTCTATAAATTAAGGCTCTATGAGGTACAGTAGATAAATCTACTTTTAGCCCCGGTGACCTTTAATCTAATCTAATAATTTGAAAAAGCTTGATAAAGCTTGCTTTGTGCCAAATTTTAAAATTCTATGCCTTGTGGTTTCAAACAAGAAGATTTTTAAAGATTTCCTATATAACTCTATTTAAAACAAGTGACCCCTTTGACGGGGCCATTTTTTACCCAGAGGCCATGATTTGAACAAACTTGGTATAGGTCCACTAGACAATGCTACACACCAAATATCTAAGCTCTATGCCTTACGGTTTTTAACAAGAAGATTTTTAAAAGTTTTCCTATATAACTCTATGTAAAACAAGTGACCCCTGGGGCGGGGCCATTTTTGACCCAAAGGCCATGATTCGAACAAACTTGGTAGAGGTCTACTAGACAATGCTACACACCAAATATCTAAGCTCTATATCTTACGGTTTCTGACAAGAAGAGTTTTTAAGATTTTCCTATATAACTCTATGTAAAACTAGTGGCCCCTGGGGCGGGGTCATTTTTGACCAAGAGGCCAGGATTTGAACAAACTTGGTAGAGGTCCACTAGACAATGCTACACACCAAATATCTAAGCTCTATAACTTACGGTTTCTGACAAAAAGATTTTTTAAGATTTTCTTATATAACTCTATGTAAAACTAGTGGCCCCTGGGGCGGGGCCATTTTTGACCCAGAGGCCAGGATTTGAACAAACTTGGTAGAGGTCCACTAGACAATGCTACACACCAAATATCTAAGCTCTATAACTTACGGTGTCTGACAAGAAGATTTTTTAAAGATTTTCCTATATAACTCTATGTAAAACAAGTGACCCCCGGGGCAGGGCCATTTTTGACCCAGAGTCCATGATTTGAACAAACTTGGTAGAGGTCCACTAGACAATGCTACATACCAAATATCTTAACTCTAGGCCTTGCGGTTTCTGACAAGAAGATTTTCAAGTTTTCCCTATATAACTCTATGTAAAATCAACTGACCCCTGGGGTGGGGTCAGTTTTGTCCCCAGGGACATAATTTGAACAAACTTGGTAGAGGTCCACTAGATGATGCTTCATACCAAATATCAAAGCTCCAGGCCTTGCGGTTTCGGAGACGAAGATTTTTAAAGATCCAACTTATAAAATCTATTTTTAGCTCCAGTGAACCAGAAATGCAATGGACCAGAACCATTTGAAAAATCTTGGTAGAGCTTCATGCAAGGAACATCCCAGGCAAGTTTCATTAAATTTGCCCCATTGGTTTCAGAGGAGATGTCGTTTGAATGAAAAGTTGACGACGGACGGACGGACGGACGACGGACAAAGACCGATCAGAAAAGCTCACCCTGAGCACTTTTTGCTCAGGTGAGCTAAAAAAACAGAAATACAAAAATAATAATAATTCATTCATAAATACACTATTTATGAATTACTTTCATTCAACCTCTTGTTATTAAAATATATATATATATATATGTATTCACCAAACTACAAAGTTATACCTAAAAAATGCTAGCCTATACTACTTCATTACTTGGTTTACTAAATACCAGATATGTGAAGTAAGTGTAAGGTCATCAAAGGTCACCAAGGTCAGTCACAGCTGTCGAAATCATTAAAACTGACACAAAATCAATTACCAGTTTCAACAAGGTTAAGGTGTTGAATGATCACCAGTTCAATACGTAAGCAAGGAGCTCTAAATCCAATAATTTAATTAAATATCCAAGGAGAAAGCAACACCAAAATGACCTACATTCCAACCAAACAGACACCAGCTTGCAATGAATTGTTTTCAAATATTTCTTTTACAGTAACTTATAACTGAAATTCCAAATTTCAAGTCAAAATGGCTGCATTTATACCATGATCAATTGATTAATTAATTAATGATATTTGTGAAAAAGTGGGGATTGTGTAATGTTAAATGTAAACTTCAAAATATTGGATTATTCTAAATAATTAATTACTTCACCAATCCTCCACCAATTAATTAATGCATGCTTTGGTGAAATCTCTATCTCACAGTACAATAGCACACTTTTCTAATGAAAACACAAGAAATTGTAGTTATAATAACCAAGTTACAGCACTTATTATTGAAATGAGAGTAATAAATTCTCTGCAACCAAAGTTTTCAATACTACAACTTCTTAGTATTTCAATTTAATTGTATACTCACACACATACTATAACTATACTTGAAACCAATGAAATGCCACTTAGACTAACTGATCTGGTAAAACTGTATATACATTGTAATCTCTAGAATAAACTTGCATCAAAGGTCACAGGCCCTGCTTTAATGTTTCTCACTTGAAATATGCACTATTAGCCTCTAAGCTAAATATTTAAAACTGTTAATAAAAGTTCCATATGAATGTAGGTTCCTCTGTTCTGTAGATTTTCTTCCTTGGATGGCAGCTACATTTATAAACTTTCTATTGGATAATCGTATATTCTTCAAGCAAAATTGTCCATTCTTTGCTATAATATCCTCAGAAATGTATACAATATATACAATCAGAAGTTTCTCCGTGAAACACTGTAAACACTAAAGTATATAGTCCAACTCAATGAAGAGTGTTGAAAACACTAAATTCAAATTTATCTTAAGAAAGTTTTATCTGGATCCCTTTATAATTACACTATATTCACCTTGTCACTGTATATACCACGTTGGGCACCATTTTGTAACATGGCTGTCTTCCAAACTTTTAATATTAAAAGAACAGTTTGTTATTTCTCGGGTTAATGTGGAGTTATATATATAACTGAGACAGGTGAAGTTCATTTTTTTACTCTTCATACAGCAGATCTGACACTGATACATGTAGTTTCAAACCAGAAAAAAACCAACTGGAGATTGTCGTGTTCAAATCTAAGCGGTAATCGGTATAACCAGATAATCGGCATCTGCAATATTAACAATGAATTGCTAAATAAGAATAAAATATAACAATGCAGAAATCTGAAAGTTACATTTGATTTGTTAAAAAGATATAATGCATGACATCACAGTACTATTTATATCAATGAAGGCTCAGTCAACCAGTCTAAGAGTCTAATGACATCCTTCAAGAAACTAACTCAGAAAAGTACATATGTATTTATAACAATCTTTTAAATGTCTACAAAAACAAAAAAAAATGTACATTTACATAAAATTTTGAAAAAAAAAACATTTAACTCACCAGTTCGTTACACTGTATACCATGTCGACAAACACCTCTCTCACACATGCACTTCTTCACAACTGTCTGTGTTGTGACCGGTTAGCTGTAAATTAGATCATGCAAAAAAATATAGTGTTATGGCAAAACGTTACCAAAGCAATGCTGTCATTTTCAAGATCGCGAAAACTTGGAACATAATTTTAGATTCGCCAAAGATAAAATAACAGAGCAGAACAACCGAATGACAATTCATCGCAAGGAATGGAGTTTAAAATGAGAACATTTTTTTCAATACTAACCTTAGAAAATTGGTCAGAACCTTAAGAAATTAATAAAATTATTTAGGAAACAACATGTCCGCCAGAACTTGAAAATTTCAGCCGATGACGTCATTTCAAGTCTCCAATCAACGAAAAGGTATTAAAACGAAATGGGCAATTATAACACACGAATCGGTCAAATGAACAAGAGTCAAACATATATCTAAACCACGAAAACTCAACCTGGTTACAGAAAGTTTTACGATTTGTTAAAATTTAGCGTATACCAACAGTCTATTAGTGGTTGATATACTCGATGCTCAAAATCAAGCACTTTTTAAAAATAAAATTAATTACAATTCAAAAAGGGAAGACCCGTGGATCAGTTTTATATAAAAAAGTCTTACACATGAATACCATATTTAATACATATTCTTTATATTTATGTTTAAATACACCGAGCAGGATCAGTAACCTATACGTAAGGGTTGCTTACAAATTACTGTAAATATTATAAGCATTCCTAATGGAAACGGTAATAACTTCTTTAACTATTAAAGGGCTAGAGAACAAACAAAAAAGACTACAAATATTTGAATGGCTGAAGTCTATATACCTGCGTCAAAAAAAAAGATTAACTCGAATAAAACATTTGCTGACGTTTTGAAAAAAAATAAACAAATAGATATTTTCAGCGGAAATCAGGAAGGAGTAGCCTTTCTAATGAATTCTAAAAGTAAATTAAAGTAATAAACATGTTGGTAGACTTACATCGGCTGATAGAGTGATTCATGATCAGGACATAACCTTACTGAATATATATTGTCCAAACGAAGACAACATAAATTGTTTCAAATATAAGAGAACTTCTTTAAAAAAAGATAAAAATACTATCATTGGCGTTGATTTTAATACTGTTATAAATACTTCGATAGACAAGAAAAGACAAACATATAAATTTAAAACCAAACTGAAAAATATTAAAATCACGTAACCTTATTGCTATTATGATATTAAAGTAATCTGTCGGGCTCTAATATACATGACATTCAAAAAAGTAGGTCTTGCATTTTTGTCAGACTAGAATATTTATTAATATCAGTAAACTCTTGAAACTTAACAAGAGCCATGCTACACATGGTTAATCCCCCCGCCGGGAAATAGTTGCCTGAAGGTTGTAATTTCAAAAACTAAATGTATGAATGCGCATATGCAGATTGAACAAAATCCCTTAAAAATTGACAAGGTTGAGTTATTGTTCTTGACACATCCTACCAATGTGCTTTGTCAGTGTATTAAGTTTCAAGAAAATCCCTCAAGTATTTTGGAGTTATGCTCTGGATTTTTTTTTCAAGTAATTCTAATAAAGGGAAATAACTCTAAAAATAGGCAAGGTAGAGGTATTGTTCTTAGATATTGCACTTTCGACTATTGTGCTCTGTCAGTGTTTTAAGTTTGAAGTATATCCCTTAAGTACTTTTGGAGTTATGCTTCGGACAAAGTTTTTCAAGTAAATCTGATAAAGGAGAATAACTCTAAAATTAGGCAAGATAGAATTATTGTTCTTCCACACTGCAGGTTCTACCAATATGCTATGTCAGTGTATGAAGTTTGAAGAAAATTACTCAAGCACTTTTGGAGTTATGCTCCGGACAAAATTGGGACGGACGCACGGACGGACGCACGGATGGACAAACGGACGCATAGACGGAGACCATATCTAAAGGCCAAAGGCGGAGGGATAAATAACTCATTATAATTGAACATTATCAAAATAGCATTAAAGAAACGATACATCTCTTGGCAGAAATCAATAAAGAATAAAGATAGCAACCCAAATACATTTTGGGAAATTATTAAAGCAGGAATAAGGCAAAAAACTATACATTATGCAAGGATAAAAAAGAAGACAAAACTTCGAATAAAATTTAATAAATGAGATCAAACAAATGGAGAATGAAATGCAAAACAAAATACAGAATGAGGATATTATAACTGAATCATGCAAAACAATAAAAGTCTTGGCTCTGATGGTTTGTCAGTAGAATTATATAAATCTTTTCGGTATGATATTAAAGATTATTACATTAATTAAATTATAAAATAAATAACTTTGTTATTGAAATAATGAGCATTCACACCCAATTAAATAATATCTATCTGCGTGTTAAACCGAGTTCCCATGTGTCAGTGCTGTACACTGAGCATGTAAAAGAACCAGAGATGTCTATGGAACGGGATGCTTTCTTTGTCTTGTATAATCCCTCACAACATAAACTAACTAATCTCTGCAGGAAGTGTAGGTCATATGGGCAATTGGTACCAACGATAAATAAACTCAGATGATAGATAGATTTCACGTTACCGTTATGGTAAACCTTGCATTAGTATACATTGAAAGTGTGTAAATATAACTGAAATAGCAATCTTTGATCACAATTTTGAATAACTGTTCAATTTCTTCAGAATTTTGTGTTTCTGATAGAACAGGTTAAGATTACTGTAATAAGTGGACACATAACACAAAAGAGGAGCGTAAATCGTATTGTTATGCTCATTTAAAATTTGTTGTGTTCTTTTCTTTTGTCAGTATATTATTACAGATGAATATGAATGAATGAAACCAACATGTTACTATAATAGAAGCAATGTATGAAATACGGGTTGATTCCGGTGTATCTTCGTGTGTATTTTACTTTCCTGTTGTTAGAAAACTTGCCAAGCGAATATGTTTCTAGTATTTTCGGTAAAAATATATTTTCTGATGTATATAAATGATCTATATCACTTGTTTTACCTAAAATTGAGTTATTTATTTATGGAATACAGCTCAATTCCGGTGTATATCTGTAAAATTTTCCGCAACTCGCCGCTTTCAGTCTCGTATACATACTTTCCACTCGAAGATACTTCAAATTCCTTCGGTAAATAAATTATTTCTGATTCATATTAATGATGTTTATCAATTGTTGTTCTTAAAGTCAGATTATTTACGAATTACATCTCGATTCCGGTGTATATCTGTATTCAAAAATTTTCCGCAACTCGCCGATTTTCAGTCTAGTATAAAAACTTTCCGCTCGAAGATACTTCAAATTCCTATTGTTAATACACTCATTATATTATATATTAATAAAATGATGTTTTTCATTCAAACATTTGGCTTTAGTATGAAATATAGGTCGATTCCGGTAATGCAGTGTCAATTGCGATCGATTCAAGTAATAATGGTCGTTTCCGGGTAAAAGTGGGACCCGAAAATTTTATGTCAGTTCTGGAAATTCAAAGCTTGAGGCACACATCAATGATTAAACGGGAACCTTATGTTGAAGATTTTATAAATGAAGAAATAAAGCTTCAGAAAAAAAGAAAGTCAGGTAAAATATCAGATAACTATCAAATTTCAATAAGGCACTTTAGTATATCACTTGCCGACAAGCCTGGAGATAAGTAGGGCTTGTTGTGCCATACTAATAAGAATGCTTTATGTCAACTACATGTGAAAATTTTAATGTGGGTCATTTGCGATAACATCACTAAGTCAAGGGGTCATATCGTAGAAAAAAACATGCCGGGTCTGCAATTATATTTCTTGGATGCATTCTATCCTTTGAAGGGATCTTTTGTCAGATTAAATTGTGAACGCTCTCTGCTGGAAATTGAGGAAAATTTATCAGAATGTTGTCTCGATGATGTCTCTGTGAAGTACAATATGTGGGCACAAATTAGATCACATTGAACAAAACGAAAACGTTCAAGTGGGTGTATTGATAATGGATGATGACACAACGACCGCCAATAAGCTTTAAACATTAAACCATCTGTTTGTCAAGTGGAGTCACATGAATCACACAAGAAAAAAATCTTGATAATAGCCTATACGTCTTACAAAAAAAACATAAATGCCTTATAACAAAAGTTATTCAGTATATTTAGTCATGCAGTAGCCCAGAACGAAAAACGATACTGGGCTTGCTAAAGTATTCAACCAAATTGTTCTGAATGCTTTCGAAGTACATGTAAATTGTGATGTTAGTTTGTGCGGTTAAATGCAGACCAATACAAACATAGCACTTGCCTTATGGTCTAGACTTAGCTGGTGAGGACCTTCGTACAGATTTGTGCTCAATTTTTTAAAGTTTCATTAAAAACGTTGACAGCAATATCACCAGCAGCATTGACAAAAGATTTCGAGTCTTCAAATTACATGATTGCGTCTAAAGCACCTAAACGTTGTTATTATTCTGCAACAAGTAGCTTACAGAACAGAGTTAATTGTGTTATATAGGCTCAATATATGATACGCAGGTGAACAAATCAATCGGTATACCTCCTGGAAGATTTTATTCACAAAATGCTGAACGCAAGAGTAATAAACGAAAAAGGCGTTTCAAAAAGAAAGAAACATCTTGGAAGAAAAAATGAACAAAAGTAAACAGAATGCACCAAAGGAGTTAAAAGAAGGTGTAACATATCAATCATCAATAGACTCGATACGTAACCATGACAATGACATCACTGAAATTTCAAAACAAGCATCCGAACCAGAGCTGAAGAATAATTAAACTAATGAGAACTGTTTTCATGTGTATTGTGATATTGAGACGACAGGTCTTCATAAAACGTGATATGATACAAATAGCATCAGAGGCTGACGAGGACTGCTTTAACCAGTATATTCTTCCAACTCAGCCTACTTTCTCAGAGGCAATACAGGATTGACAGTGAAAAATAACACAATGTGCTAAAAAAAGGCCAGTGACTGCAGTGTCTCTGAAAACAGCCTTTGAACAGTTTCTAGTTTGGTTAGAAAATGGAAAAACCGTGTCTACTAATATGTCATAATTTTAGAATGTTTAACTTCGCAAAACTAGTAAAGTCATTTGAACTATGTCATTTATTGTCCTCTTTTCGAAACTGTGTTAAAGCTTTTATTGATAATCTGCCTCTGTGTAAAGAGCAATATTCAGGTTAAAATAAACACAGAATTTCTAGTAAAAATGTAATGAATGCTCAATATTCTGCTCATAATGCCCTTGAAGATGTTAGAAACTTATCACATTTATCGAAGTTGCCTTTGACACTAGATGTAATCAGAGTATCAACGTCAATACAGCAAAAGACACATACATGTTTGAAAGGAAAGCTGATGTTAACTTAATAACTCTAAGTAATATTTTACTGGATCGTGGAGGTCGTGATGTTTTATACAAGATTTTGACTGAGAAAGTGAATGGAAAAGTGAGGGTTACTTCAAACAAATTATAGAAAATATCTTCATTTTTTATGCCCGAAGTTGAATTTGAAGCTGTTACCATCTTCACGTTGTGTGTACATTGCATACATTAATAACTCTTAATTAAAGTTCCTGTACACAGTCAGGTAACTAACTGAAAATATCGGTAAAATAAGTTCAATAACCTATTTTCGTTACTTTTTAACCGTCATACTCAGGTTATAGCACTTCTTATTTTATCTGTAATCTAGCCTATAATTTTTGGTTCTCTTATTGTTGACCACTGCAATAAAATTTGGTACGGAAAATTGGGAAACAGGTACGCCAGCTGTCTGAAGATTACATAATTTACACACGTTATTATAAAAGTATTATATCTTGATTCAGTTATTTTTTAAATAGCTTCTTGTCATTTATCTAAGTTATGCAGTTGGTAACGTTTTTCAGTTAGTTAACTCCCTGGTTCAACTTGGAAAATGCTTGTTGAAGGTTAAGGGTTTTATTATGTGTACGAATGGAATAGTCTATAAGAGGACAATAAATGAAATAGTTTCTACATGCCTGGTCGTGTAAGACCGGGTATTCTCTTCCCTATTGACAGCGTGAAATGGAAAAGCAAGCGTTAGCGAGGGTTTTTATCCCTGCTGTCCCGAGGGAAAGGAAACTCCTAGCGTATCGTCGGGTGACCCGTTTTTACGCTGCCCTATTTCGACGCCATCTTTGTTTTGCTCTGTAATTGATATAAGCGACCGCTTACGTCATTACCCTGCTACGCTCTAGTAAACAAAGGTTACGCTGTATCGTTTGGTACAAATATGTGGAATGTAAGAGATCCAAAGGTAAAATTTAGCCAATTATTTGTTCTTTATGAGATTTTTGTATGTTTTCATTAATGCTTTTTTTTCTTGCATTTCACATCCCGTTTTCTTTTGCAAAATAACCGTGGGAAAATAACTGTCAGTCTGCTTCCCTCATTTCCGGTATCCTTAAGTCACGTGACAGTCATGTGACACAATCCAGTTATTTTTATCGCCGATTTTCACACTCTTGTAACCTGTATGCGTTATATAAATATTTGCCGTCATCAATTAATACTTGTTATTTGAAAATTAATTGGATATGTATACTTGAATTTAATGTGATGAATAGCCACATTTTTTATTTCTTGCCCAACTAAATTTATTCTTTCTGTTTTGCAGGTTCAACAAAGGAAGTACAGGTGCTATTCACCAACCTCCATGGTGTCAGCATTGGAGAAGGTCAGGCAGACAGGGGCACCAAGGGAGTTTGGTATACCTGAGGCTTCTCTTAGGCACAAAGTAAGTGGAAGAGTAGACCCTGAAGCTACACATTCTGGTCCTGCACCCATGTTTACTCAACTGGAAGAGTCAAATTTTGTGGAACACCTAAGGTTTATGTCTGGATGTGGCTATGGATATAGCAGAGCAGAAGTTGTGGACATGGCCACTGAGTATGCTATATGCCTAGGCAAGATGGACTCTGAACATCCTCTTTCTCTTAAGTGGTTCCGTGGGTTAATGTCACGTTGGCCGGAACTTAAGGTTTTAAAACCGCGTGGCCTGGAAATTCAGCGTTCTAAAGTTACAAGTGTGGACTGTGTCACAAAGTATTATGAAGAACTAGGTTCAATTCTTGACAAATATTGTCTGAAGGACAGACCAGAACGCATATTTAATGTGGATGAAAAGGGCTTGTCTACTTCCCACACCCAACCAGCTGTTGTTACAGGTTGTGATTTCAAACCTCAGGCTGTCACCTCTGGATGCAGGTCTCTAGTAACAGTAATTGGTTGTGGCAATGCATTGGGTTATAATGTGCCACCATTTTTTGTCTTTCCAGGCGCTAGGATGAGGCCAGAACTCTTGAATGGTGGTAGTGCTGGTGTTGATGGTACCGTCACAGAGTCTGGATGGAGTAACAGTGTTATTTTCCGTCATTACGTTGAAACTCATCTCATTAAGTACTTGCCTGAACGTTCACCTGATAGTCCAGTACTTGTGTTGTATGATGGGCACAAGTCCCATATAAATTTAGGTTTGATAGAATGGGCAAAGACACAAAATCTTATCTTATATATCCTGCCAGCACATACAAGCCATGTGTTGCAACCCCTTGACGTTGGGTGCTTTGGACCATTTGAAAGGATTTATAACTCTGTGAGTCACAAGTTTATGCATGAACACTGCGGTCAGAGCATTACTAGATACAATGTCTGTTCACTTGGATGTTCAGCCTATGAGAAGGCATTGTCAGTCAACAATTTGCAGTCATCTTTCCGCAAGACTGGTATCTATCCATATGATCCAAATGTTGTGAGTCCTTCCAACTTCAAGCCATCTGAGGCCCTACAACAAGAAGCCACTGCCGAAATTCAAGTTACATGTTGCAAGTCTGTTTCACCCTCTGAATTTTTCACTGCCAAAGCAGCAAATATTACTGCCAACAACCAGCAACCAAGAAGAGAAGGTACCTGAACACCGTTGTCAGTGGCAAGGCAATTACAGAGGAATCTGTGGTTGACCAGGTTAGGCAGCATGTGTCGCGACGATCGCGAAATTAGTGAACAGTATACTTGTTTGACCTTTGTTTTGAGCAGGTTTGCTCCTAATAGTTAAACTTAGTTTTGCCCTGATATTTGTTTTTAGTTTGCTCCTTACCCATGTGGTTTACGCAAATATCTATTTTTTCATGTGTTTCATGATTTTTGATTTGTTCATAAAATGCAATTATTTTATGCTTTTCGGATGGCGGAAAATTGTATGTATAAATAGCGATGTTTGAAATGAGTAGGGGTTCAGTTCCAAAAGAAAGTTTGTAAAGTATTAAAGTCACGAAAGGTTATTAGATAAAAGTGAATTGTGCACATGTGTTTATCTTGTTTGCTACCCGAAAAATAAAAACGTTTTGATATTATTTCCGATGTGGCAGAGAAAGGTAAAAGTCTGCTACATTGAATGGTGCCGGAACCCGGGAGTGATGTAAATGGATTACGGAAAGTGTATCGTGTAATATTGGGATAAAGTATCGTATTACACTTGGATGTGAAAATGTGCTTTGAAATGAATGTGGTTGTACTTAAGTGTGCTGCTGTGGATTAAATTTGGATATATGAGAAAATAAGTTTGATTGTTGGAGAATAAGATTAGATATGGCAAATATACCTTACCTCAAAGGTGTGCGGACTAGGTATGTGAATAACTTAAGCAAAGAGGTAAGTGCTAGGCAGAATGTTTTGACAGTGGATTTAGAAAGTGTTGATACTAAGGAGTTATTGGCTAATGTGGTTAAGTGTATTGGGAAGCTTCGATCGTACAGCGAAAAGTTACAAGAGCAATCTGCAAAACTTGCAGCCGCACTAGGAGATAGTGATATTGAACTAACTGAGCAAATTCTCGAGCAAGATACAGAAATTTGTGATCAGGCTGTCGATGCATGTTTAGCTCTTCAGCAGTTGGAAAAAGATATTAATGAATACGAAAGTTATGTAAGAAAAAGTGTTAAAAGTGTTGAATCCAAAGAAGAACCTTCCTTACAACAGGAACTGCAAAAAATGTTTGAACATCAAATGCAGTTACAGGAAAAGTTTTTCGAGAGACAATCTGATAAAATAAATAATCGACCTTCTTCAGTGAAACTCCCAAAGTTTGATATAGTATCTTTCGATGGGAATAAACTACGTTGGGCAGAGTTTTGGGACTGTTTTGAAAGTGCAGTACACAGAAACTCGAATCTTTCTAACATTGATAAGTTTATTTACTTAAAAGGTAAACTGACTGGAGAAGCTAGGGATTCGATTGCCGGTCTTTCATTATCCAATGAGAATTACAATGTTGCAACGGCTATTCTGCAAGAGAGATTTTGAAATACACAAGAAGTCATCGATCAACACTACAATGCAATGCTAGACTTAAATCCCGCTAAAGATACAACAGAGAGTCTGAGAAATTTACTTGATCAAATAGAAAAGCACTTGCGTAGTCTTGAAGTTTTGAAACAAAATGTAGATCAAAGTGTATTCGTTTCGATGATAAGGAAGAAACTTCCACAGGATGTATTGTTGCAATTGGAAATACAGAAAGGTTCGAGTTATGAATGGACAGTACATCGACTCCGAAATGTATTAGGGCAGTACATCGTTGCAAGAGAGAAAGCCGAGAAAGTTAAAACCGTTGACACGCTTTCAAATAAGTTTGGTACCTCTGGTGGAAAGTTTAGATTCACCACAAAGGCAAATAATGTCGGCTATAGCACTGAGAAGAAATTGCCGGTAAAAAATTCCGCTGAAGCACTAATGGCTAATGCAAAAGGCAAAAACACGAAAGGGCCATCCGAGCAATGCAGATACTGTGGTTATGGACACTGGAGTGATGAGTGTAAAAGGTACAAAACTATTAGTGAGAGACAAAAACAGTTGAAAGGAAGCTGCTTCAAATGTCTGAAAGAAGGAAATTATGCGACAGACTGTAAAACGTCGAAGGCTTGTGTATATTGTGGCCAAATAAATATTCACCATAGGAGTCTATGTCCTAAAAGATTTCAAAGGAAAAATGTTATTGCAAGTGTTAACTTCTCGGAGCAAGAAGAGCAAAGTACCAGACCAAAGGCTGTGCAAGAAGAAAATATGCTCCTATCATCAAGTGAAACTGTCCTAATGCAAACGGCATTGACTGAGGCAAAGAATCCGGATTTAGAAAATAATGCTGAAGTCCGATTACTAATGGATTCAGGGTGCACAACGATCATACATTTCGGAAAGTTTAGCAAACCAGTTGGGACTTACTGCAGAACACGAGCAAGACATCAAACGTATAACATTCGGTAGTGACAAAGTAAAGACTATCAAAACCAAGTCAACAAGACTGGATATTAAATTGAGTAGTGGAAAGTATATGTCAATATCAGCAAATATAGTTCCAAATATTACCGGAACAATCAAAAGAAAGCCAGTTATACTTGCCGAGCGTGAACATTTTATGGATCTTACACAAAATATGAAGTTAGCTGATACCATTTCAAATGAACGTGAATCAGGTACTGTGGAATTGCTAATAGGCAATGATTACAATCTCGACTTTATACTGTCTGAGAAGATTGAAGTACAACCAGGCCTATATTTATTGGCATCGCGGTTAGGGTGGATTCTAACAGGAAGAACACCGACACATGATAATAGTGATAGCGCTGACCTGAATATGCTGATTATGACACATGGAAATCAGATGTCAAAAACGAGTGTATTTGCAAGTTTGGACACTGCACTACCCCAAAAGTCTGACTTAGAAGACTTTTGGAATATTGAAATACTAGGAATAACTAAAAGTGTTGAACCAGATCGTGCAGATGAAACAGCTATGGAAAAATTCAAAGAAACAGTTAAATTTGAAAATGGGAGATACTGTGTGACCTGGCCATGGAAGGAAGATGTTCCTGATCTTCCTGAGAATCGCGGTCTTGCATTTGTTCGGCTGCGGTTATTGACATCAAAGTTAAAAAGGCATCCTGAATTAATGAAAAAGTATGACAACATTATCCAGGAACAGTTAGAAAATGGAGTAGTTGAAAAAGTGGAAAGAAGTGTTGCAGACGGGAGGAAGCATTATATACCACATCATGTAGTTGTTTCTCCTCAGAAAAGTACAACAAAGCTTCGGATAGTGTACGACGCGTCCGCGAAAACCAAAAGTGAACATTTGAGTCTCAATGAATGTCTTTATAGAGGTCCGGTGCTCCTTAATGATCTCTGCGGAATATTAATGAGTTTTAGGCTTAATACAATTGGAATCGTGGCATATATCGAAAAAGCGTTTTTACAAGTGGAATTGTAGAGAACAGAAAGAGACGTGACAAGATTCCTTTGGTTAAAGGACTTAAAAAGGCCTTATTTGACAGAAGAAAACATTCAATAGTTCCGTTTTTGTCGTGTCCCTTTCGGGGTGATATCGAGTCCGTTTCTGCTTGGAGCGACAATTGAAAGCCATCCCGACTCGTATCATACAGAACTTACTGAAAAGCTCAAAAATGATATTTATATGGATAATGTGATTACGGGGACAAATACAGTACATGAAGCTATAGATCTGTACCAAAATGCTTAAAGCTATATTCAGTGAAGCCAAAATGAATCTTCGCGAGTTGAAAACAAGTAGTTCCGAGGTAAATAAAGCTATTTCAGAAATAGACTTTGTGAAAGAAGAAAATATGATCGTGTTAGGTCATTGTTGGAATACATGTACTAATCGAGACACTTTAGCGCTGAAACAGGTAAATGTTTTCGAGGAAGAAAGGCAGCTTACGAAAAGAAGTGTTTTGAGGCAAATCGCGTCACTGTATGACCCCCTAGGTATTTTTTCTCCAGTTTCACTGAGGGGTAAAGTATTACTTCAGAAAATGTGGATTAAGCAGATGGACTGGGATGATGATGCTAGACGGCAACGACTTTGAAGAATGGCTTTCAGTTAAGTGTGATCTGAAAGAAACATACACAGTAGAGGTGCCTAGACGTGTTGTGTCAGTAGATCAAAGTGGCTTGACGTATTCACTTATTTGCTTCTGTGATGCTTCGACAAAGGTATATGCATCGGCAATATACTTGCACCAAGCGAATACAAACGGTGAAAGGAAGAGCGACTTGATATTTGCAAAATCAAGGTTAGCACCAGTAAAAGGAATGTCGATCCCAAGGTTAGAACTGATGGCGTTACTAATAGGAGTACGGAGCGTTGATTTTGTAAAAACACAACTGCATCTCGAAATAGAGTAAGTCATGGTAGTGACGGATTCTCAATGTGCTCTTTAATGGATAATAACTGAGAAATCCCTGCCAGTGTTTATTGAAAACAGAGTAAAGGAAATAAGGTGTCATAGTGACTTTAAATTCTTTTATGTCAACACTAAGGAAAATCCAGCTGATGTCACAAGTCGAGGATGTACGCTACAACAATTAAGGACAAACGAGCTTTGGTGGTATGGACCAAAATGGCTGACAGGACCTGTCGAGGAATGGCCGTTGATGTCATACGTCCATAGTGATAAAAGCAAAATTGACACTGTTTCTGAGCACGATAGCATAGTTGAAGAAAGCGCGAATTTGGATTTTGTTCAAAGTGCCAATAAAAATACAAATAAGGAAACAGTTGATGAAAATCTTGAACTACAAACAGAGTCTCCGTTCCACATGGACATAAACAGATATTCGTCTTGGTCGAAGTTGATCAGAACAACAGCTTGGTGTTTGCAATTTATCAAAAGACTTAGAGGACAAAAGTGTGCTAGTATATCAGTTATAAGTGAAGAGATAGAAGAAGCTGAAGTTATGTCGTTAAAGTACATTCAGCAAAAGCATTTCTCAGATGTTATAAAGTCTTTGTCGGGAAAGAAACCACACAACTTGGCAAACCAACTAGGGCTGTTTATTGATGCTACTGGTTTGTTACGATGTCGAGGTCGCTTAGTAAATGCCGACTTCTGTGAATCAGCAAGATTACCGATCCTGCTACCTAGTAAAGATAAATTTACTGTGGTGTTTCACATACACTAAGCAAACTGAGATTCAAGTTTTGGATACCACATGGCAGGGCCACAGTTCGTAAAGTGTTAAAACAATGTGTGATATGCCGACGACTTGAGGATGGACCGTACAAGATGCCACCAATGGCACCACTGCCACATACTCGTGTCTCTGAAAGTATTCCATTTTCATACACGGGCTTAGACTATTTGGGGCCAATTTACATTAAGGATGTACAGGAAACAAAGAAAGTGTGGGTTTGCCTGTTCACATGCATGGTCACGCGCGCCGTGCATCTTGAAATGGTTCCAGATATGTCAACAAATGCATTTCTTCATTGTCTGCGCAGATTCATTGCAACCAGAGGAACACCACATGAAATAATATGTGACAATGCCATGCATTTTAAGTTGGCTAGTGAAACAACAAAACTAGTGTGGGGTGACATTTTGAAAAGCAATGACGTTCAAAGTTACAGTGCGAATGAAGGCATAAAGTGGTCATTTATAGTGGAGCTCGCGCCATGGATGGGCGGATTATATGAAAGGATGGTAGGTTTAGTTAAACGATCATTACGGAAAGCAATCGGTCGCAAATTGTTAAATCCTGACCAACTCCAAACAGTACTTAAAGAAGCAGAGGCCGTAGTGAATTCACGTCCATTGATATACGTTGGGGATGATATTAATTCTAGTGTAGTTATTACACCGGGTAGCTTTATTTGTTTAAACCAAAAGACTGGGATACCGGAAACAGATGTTACTGAGGATCCGACATATAAACCGTGTGAAAGTTCAGCGGACCGACTGCTTAACATTTGGCATAAAGGGCAAACTCTTTTGAACAAATTTTGGCAGATATGGAGAAATGATTACCACCTTAGTTTACGGGAGAGATACCAAAGCAGTCTCAAATGCAAAAGAACAAAATCAGAATTTTCGCCTAAGGTAGACGATATTGTGCTTATAAAAGATGATGTGCCCAGGGGAAGCTGGAAATTCGGAAAAGTTGTTAAGTTGCAAACCAGCAGTGATGGACAGATCAGATCGGCAGAAGTGCAAACATCATCAGGTCGCATAATTGGTCGACCATTATGTTTTCTCTATCCAGTCGAAGTATCAAATCAGGATAGTAGCGTTGAAAAGGAAACATCGACGTCATCTACGGGTGACGTTACGTCAAATGAACGTCCGACGCGTATGGCTTCCGAAACTGCTCGTCAGAAAATTAAAACTATGATTTAGTACAATGGTTCTAATTAGCGAAATATATAGATCTAGCTTTCAACCGAAATGACGGAAATAAAAAGTGTACATTTATCTGTAAATATTGTGTTTCACTTCAAAACTCGTCATTAAAATCGGAATTAAGTTAATCTTATATTGTATGTATACATTGCAGTTTGTGCATGGAACCTGTCATTATTGATTTTACGTTGGGAGCAATTGTGTAATAGAAAATTTAACCGTTCTATAAACACACGAAATGCACGTGCAATTCATTGATTAGCATTTGATGCTCGAGTGCAGTTAGGAGGAAACGATAATGTGATCATGCTGCGTGAATGTGCACGAAATTCTCGTTTTATTTGTATATAGAAACAGTCACATTTCTTTCTGCACGGTGTTCAGACGTTAAAAATTTTAAAGCTGATAATTGAGCAAGATGTCTTACAAGTGTGATATATGCGGAAAATCCTACACGAAGAAATGAAATTTAAAACGGCATGTCAGCGAGACACATTATATCATCCGATACTGGAACTGTTGTGAGGATGCCTGTGCTGCAAGATTCATACGACGTTCTTATCTTGTAAGCCATTTGGAAAGATTCCATAAAATTTCAAAAGTTGCTGCTAGAGAAAAGACTGTTACTTCTTCACAACGTACACAAATTCTTGAAGTACGAAACACTATTAATGTGCAAGATACAAAGAAAACCTGTTCGGGTGTAGAAGATGTGAACGATGATGACAGTGTTTTAGACTTAGTGGAAGAATTAGACAATTTAAATGAAGATATGTTTCCATCAACCAGTGACTTTGTGGATGATTTTTTGAATGACATAACTAGTGATGAGAACAATAACAATTATAATCAACGTGATAGATACATGCCAGTTGTGGAAAACATTAGTGAGGAAGATGTCGATAATGAAACAAGCTGATTTGAAAGGATATTTTGACGATGATTCGAAAAGCACTGATAGTGGGAGAATTAAATGTAACAAAAGTGATAATGTTTATAGATTCGAAACAGAAAGACGCGATGTTGAAGACGAAAAACACAGTGCAAATAATCAGGGATTTAACAAACATGTTAATGAGTGTGTACACAGTGAAAGTAACGCTGATGTTAAAGGTACAAAGGAACAAGGAATTAAAGAAGATCAGAATTGGTTTGTACAAAGTGAGGTGGAAAGTGATATTCGAAGTGAAAATCAAAATGAGGTTAAAAAAAAAGATTTTGATCAAAGTGATGGTGATTCTAAAATACAAAGTGATAAAAGCTATGGAGTTAAAGAATATGATGGTGGCTGTACTCAAAGTTTTAGTGATTTAGTAAATCAAAAAGGTGATAAAGACAGTGTTCAAAGTGATAATGAAATGGAGATTAATACCTGTGAAAAGGTTGAAGATGAAAGAGTTAAGAAAATATGTACGATGAAAATATAGTTGATACTCAAAGTGACAACACAGATGAGGTGCAAATTGAGAATGGGGTTAAAACTGATAAAGTGTCTGAATCCAATTGTGATGATAAATACATAGATGCAAGTGTTGAAAGCGAAGGTGTCGGATTTGAAAATGAAAATGGCGTAGAAAATGACAGTAACAATGATAGTTATCAGTCCTAGAAGTAGTGACAGTGCTAGTTACTATAAAGAAATGGAATATGCTGCACAGAGTAGTGATATTGAAGATTATTATGATGATGATGACAGTGTCATAGTTATAAGTGATGAAGAAAGCACTGATGAACTAGAACCATTTAAATTAAGAACTGAAACTGAAATTTTTGAAATGACACTGATTAGAACAACCACTTTCAAAGACGATCGGGCAGTTATGCAGACGTACAGAGTTGAAAAAGATTATCATAAACTTTGAAAAATGTTCATGGCCGTGGTCTTGGCGGCGGGAATGTCGCGACGATCGCGAAATTAGTGAACAGTGTACTTGTTTGACTTCTGTTTTGAGCAGGTTTGCTCTTAATAGTGAAACTTAGTTTTGCTCCTGATATTTGTTTTTAGTTTGCTCCTTACCCATGTGGTTTACGCAAATATCTATTTTTTCATGTGTTTCATGATTTTTGATTTGTGCATAAAATGCAATTATTTCATGCTTTTCGGATGGCGGGAAATTTTATGTATAAATAGCGATGTTTGAAATGAGTAGGGGTTCAGTTCCAGAAGAAAGTTTGTAAAGTATTAAAGAGGCTGAACTCCAGATTTTATATAAAATTTTTTTTTACTTAAATTAAATATCTAGATGCCGTGAGATTATAACAACATGATATTTTACTTCAAAACTGATTATAAAAGTCAAAATAGAACAAAAAAAATATATTCGCTTCAGCCGGATTTGAACTATGGACCCTCATGTTAACAAAATATTAACAATGCTTTAAAGCGACTGACTCACAAAATTTTGCTGAAATTTTTTATTCTTTAAAATTTAAGAGGATTTAATATACTATGGAAAAATATAATATTATGCTTCTATACACCATGAAAACTGAAAAAAAAGTTTTGACTTAACCAGGATTCGAACCCACGACCTTTCGGTCAGTAAAATATAGAGCGACGACTTAGTCCACTGAGCCACGACGTCTACTTATTAGACTGCCTCAAAATTAATGTTATAACTAAAGTATCTACCCCGTGACTAACGGGGTAAATCTTTTTACATAGAAAAGTGTGTAAAACTTTATATTTTGATGTTTTTTATGTCACAAAAACTGAGTCAGTAACTTAGTTTAGATATCTTCTTCACGATTACAGCAAGAATTTCAAGATGTATAAACATTTTCTTTTTATCATCGTCTGTGAGTCAGTCGCTTTAACTGTCACCACTACCGCCGCATTTGAAATAACCATTGTTTACTTTAAATCTTATAAAATATAGTTATACCGTCGCGTTACGGTATAGCACTATGAAAGGAAAAAAATCAATTTATAATGTGATTACCTGACTTATTTTTTTGTCAGTTAGTCAGTTGTTAAGCATTAATCATAAATATCACAAGAAATTTATAATACAAGAAAACTTTCTTTTTTGTGTCATCTGGAGCACAACCCCTTTAAAGTCACGAAAAGTTATTAGATAAAAGTGAATTGTGCACATGTGTTTATCTTGTTTGCTACCCGAAAAATAAAAACGTTTTGATATTATTTCCGATGTGGCAGAGAAAGGTAAAAGTCTGCTACAGCATGAGAATTCCAGAGTTAAGCCGAAGTCTCAGAAGAGGAAACCCGAGCCCAAACCTGGACCTTCTGGAATTCTATTGCACCAGTGTGAGAGTAGTGAGAAGGGGAGATGAGTTTCTGTGCCATCACTTTGTTACTGAAGAGTAAATTCACTATAAAAGTACTGTGTTAAAAAAAATACAAAATAAAATTTAAATGATTTATGTATTATTTAAATAAAAACAGAAAAACACTATTTTTAATTGTTAAATATATTGCAGGTCCATGTTCCTGATGCTGTTTGTCAACGTAAGTACACTATTTAAAGTGTACAGTCTCCTATAGTGTGATAAAAATCAAGCCAATCACTGGCGTCGTTTCAGGGCACTCTTAAAAAAAATGGCCGCTTCCAGGTGGATTGAAACAATGACTGTCCTGATAAAAATAAGCTAAAATAACAGCTTAAAAGTATCTATGTCATAAAGGTTAGGGCTAAATTAATAAGTTAACACAGTTTGTTTAGTACTATAACGTAATTTGACATATCACAGGCAAAACAATTCTTATGGGCGTCGAAATCTGGTCACTCGAGGATATACAGACAGACATGTTGGTTTTTTTTCTTACCTATCGTGTTGTTTACAAATGGATTTTGGTTTTCACGGCTTTATTCATAGAATACGTGCTTATTTTTCTCATTTTTTGTCGAGTGAAGAGATAAATATGCAAAACTGATTTTTTTTTAAAAATTTGTTCCGATTATTATTATTTGTTTCATTCAGATTACTATTTGTTTCAGTATCAAAATGAAATAGAGATTTATATTGTAAATCCATGTGTGTTGTGTATATGACAATGCTTTTGGTACAATTTTATTATCTTTTAAGAAAGTGTAATTATTTTGGCAGTTCTGACTTATACGGTTACCATGGAAACTGCCATTTTACAGAAAAAAATCTTACTGGTCGACATACTTTAAAAAATCCAACTCATCAACTATATATTTTTACTTTTGAATTCAGCATTACATTTTACTTTAAGTACATACAAAAAAGAAAGAATAAATCTATGGAAGTATTAAATTTTATGGGAAAACTGTAGAAAATGTCTTTCAACACCAATAATAATGGATGCAGTTTATCTGTTGAACGTTTTTACTGACATCTTGACATCGAGTAATATTTGTTCAATATCAACCAAAGTCACATGATTTTTTAGAAAACAAATGTTTTTGTTTTTAATTTTAGGGTATGCATTTAATGATAAATATCTCCTACAATCAAAAATAACTTAGATCACTACATAGAAGTCTGTTAGTAAGAGCAAACAGGGATAATTATGATATGGTTTCCATGGACATCATTGTGTAGATGTTTGTTTTGCTCTGACAAAACATTATAGCGCATACTGTACATCGCCGGGTGTTGTTTCCTCACTGTTCGTGTCTGCAATAAGGTTGCTCTGAAAAACCGCCCTAGAAGAACCACTGTGTCACCGGCTGAAACTTAAATAAACAAATACTTGTATAAGATTGATGCCAAGTAAAGATGATGGATTTGACGAAATAATGTTTTAAAAAGATTATCGAAGAATATTGTAAAAAAATGAAATAAACCAAGTAAGTGAATTTGTTCCAAATTCTACTTGTTACAATGTCACCACATGCTTATTGATTCTTCCCTCTTTAAGCTATTATGCCCTCGTGGTAATATCTCAAAAACTGACCTGCTGCTAGACTACACCATGTTATTCAGTACATATAAAATATCAGGCTTTAGGTGAAAATATATCGGTTCGCTGAAGTCTTCGACTCGGATTCTATCAAACATTATAAATAAAATGGCACTTTCCAACTTTCCTAATTTTCAAACGGTAAGCTATATTTTGAAGTTTAATAAATGTTACCCCGAGTTTGTCTTGTCCTTGTTGTTTCGGTTGACCACGTTGTAGGTGATGTTCTTTGCATCATAAACTCAGCTGACTGTGAAGCCGAAAGCTTTAGCAATTTAAACCAGCTGACACCTCCCAGCCGTATTGGAAAGATGTTGTTCTACTTTGTGTTTCAGACCTACCTATCTTAATTTGTAATGTGTCAGTGTGCTCTGCCAGGGGGTGGCGCACCATATTTATGATTTTCCATTTCCCACCCATGTTGGCTTTCCATAAACAAAAACCTCTTCGCTCGGATCGCTCGGTGAAACAAATTTAAATCTCATGACATCATGGACATCTGAGTGTAATACAACATTTGTTCCGTTGCCGGGGTTTGGTTTACCACCCTGAGGATGAGCATAATTGAAACAGTACAATTTTAGTCAGACAACTATTGTTAAATATTCTCAATGCAAAATCTGTAAGTCTCTTTTCATTTTGCATTCCCAAAAAAGACTTTTTTTCCATTTTTATGAAGGTAGAAATCATTTTAATGCAATATTAATAAATCATAACAAAATAGATATTGCTAAGCTGAGTTATTTGCATAAAAATGTAATGTAACAAATAAAAAGCCTTACTAAAATTACGATCGACATACATAGACCTTAACAATGTTACAAAAGCAAACGATACCTTTCAAAACTCATCTCAGTCAGATCGCAGGAAACCATGCTAAAGTTTCAATCTAAGTGTAATATGCTAACATTACGTTTTTCAAAAATCAAATACAACCTCCCCCCTTTGTGTATCACGCCATCATGAGCAGCGTCTAAAGCAAACAGAGCACCCCAGTGACGATCGCTATGGAGTACAAGCTTTGTATTGTTTCCAGGTTAAAGACGTCCGCCTAGTGGGTGGATAATTTTCCCACTTGATACATGTTTAATGTAGCCCCAGTGGTCAACTACCCTCTCGAAGGTCCAGTGCATATTCTTATGGATATCACTGTGTAGCACAAGCGCTGTATTATTGTCTGGATTTGAGCGGCCACCTTGGGGATGGATGAATTTTCCACTTGAACGATGTTTGATGAGAAAACTAGATGACATTTCTCTTAGTTGGTTTAACCTGTTAAAAGTGTAAACACACTGCAAATAATATGTTGTTTGTTTCAATCCTTTACTTTGTATGAAAGAGTTTAAACTGTAAGTTTTTCATAAATTGTAAACTCAAATCTCATAATCAAAGCACTGAAAGTACTGATGAGAGTGAAGAATGAATACGATGAAGATTTTCATAAGCACAAATTCCTTTGCCTTATGTTGTAATGCATGTTATCGTGTTTCAATACTTTGATATTAATTATATCGTCACTTTTCCAAAACATCAGTATCTTGAAAACCTTGAAGAACAGAAACTTTGCAGACATAGTAGTTAGTAGGACACAAATAACTCTCCATCACATTTTAGAGTTACTGTCCTTTTTTGGAACTACGGCTTCAATGAAATATCATTAAAGCCTTGAATGTCCGGCATTTCAACATTTCACCAGTACAAGGGACATATTTCTTTCTCACAATTTAAATGAGTTATACTGCATTTTTTTTACTTTGGCAACAAGATTTTCTCACTTAATACTTTCAAAGCTCTAAACTTTAGGAACAGCATTGAAACTTTGCACTTTACAAGGAAAATCAACAAAGGGCAATAACTGTGCAAATACTGAAGACGGAGTTATGGTTCTTAAACACCGTGTCCTTGTAAAGGTAAAATAATTCTATTCAAAAGGCATTTGCTCAAACTGTGCTCTTAACAAAACTTCGACTTGTTTGTTTTTCTCGCCCAAGTCAAATTGTGCGTTGCTTGTTTTCTTGTCAAAGTCAAAACTGAAAAACTCTTGTATCTAATTCTTATCAAAATTGGAAAAACTCCTGTACACTCGTTTCCTTGCCCTATTCAATGATGAAAATTGTTTGTTTTATTGCTTTCATCAAAACTGATATTTGCTTGATTATTTATGTTTACGACTACTCGATGTGCTCGGATGAATACATAAAAAATGCAGCATGCGCGATGAAAATCTGTTAACTTTAGTATTCGTATTTGACATATTATGTGAAAATCATTTTTGTCAATTCCACACTTTACTGTATCAGTGATATTAAAGGTACTATTTATTTCAGTTATACATGTAATAAAGGTAAGTGAAGAAACGCAAAAAAGGAAAACTTTTTTTTCTGCAAATTTTATCTATTTGAAGCATTATGGGTTCACTTACCTTTTTCCAGAAATTCTAAACAAGCAGCGTATCCTTCAGCTTGCAGAAAAATAGTAATTTGCCGAGCTTTGTATTTCCAGTTCATTTCTGCGCAACATTTATGCTCAAAATTTATGCGCAGTTAATTTATTTCGAAAGATCAATCAATAGTTTTTTTTTACAGTTCTAGTGAACAGATAACAAAAGAACTAAGTTATTTATGAAATCTGATAAAAAAATACGGAAGACATAAAGAGGCTCGTCTATATAGTTTAAGACATAGAATTCTCGTTCACCTCTTTACTTCAGTTCATGCTGCCGTATCTGGTCTTCATATACTCTTCTTGATGTTTAAACTATAATTAATTTTTTGAACATGTAGTTTACATCTTTCTTATCCAATTTTCATTTATTGCACACTTATTTTGATTCATTAGAAAAAAGGAATTGTCTAATTCAAATAAGAAAGGTAATATTTGAGGGTTGTGGGGGGAGGATGGAGTAGTCATAACCCTAAACTTCAGTGAATGGTCTTTTACAAATAAAAAAATGACATTAAATTGACTTCAGGGAGGAGGGACTGCTTATCCCATCAACTACCTAAATGCACAATCTAACTGTGTTATAGCTTATTATAATATAAATGGTCGGGTTGTACAGGGTACAGTTTGACAGGAAGTCACCCTGATCTTCCTTTTTATTAGCTGAGTTTTTTGTCTTAACTAACACATTACTAGTTTAACTCCAAGTTTTAGTTCTATAAATAGACATTCGTGGAATTATTCGATCTGATGGCTTTCTATAGTATTGATCAATTTGGCACTGAACTTAAGCTTTGAAAAAAATCTGCTTATTTATTGAGTAGGAGGTAAAATTTTGCAACTTTGCATTTATTGAAACTTAATACTTGTGAGAACTAGACAAATACATACGCTTTAAACAATTAACAATTTGAAATGCGTTATTTATGTTTTTTTAATAACGTTATTAAATGAATAAGAATATTGTAGTATAGATACTAAGGCTGCCCAGTGCATTGAAATGTCATGTTAAGTCTTACTTAGAAGAAGAAAAATATCCTTCGAAATATAAATTTTGAGTCTTAGGATTTTCATGTTGCTTTCTCTGTCTTTCAATGAAGAGATTAAAGAAAACCTGTATATTTTTGCCCCATTAACATTCATTAAATAACCACTTTTACTTACTGTTTTTACTTTTTAAGACAATATTCATTGTTTTTAACGTCTTTCTTTAATATAAAAAAATAATATATGTTCAAAAAGTTGAGTTGAATGCTTAATAGATATTTATTATCATTTACTATTACTATTATCATAGGATATTCTAGGTGACAGTGATTATTATACTGATAGGATATTCTAGGTGACAGGGATTATTATACTGAAAGATACTTAAAAGATGTAAGTTGTTTAAATCATATCTTCCTGTAACATTAATGTTTTGTTGTCCCTCTGTGTTTGAGAGTACAAAAAAGTATTCTAGATATGAACACAGACATATCAAAAAAGTAAAAAAAAATAGACTCTAATAATTTTCTCTTTTTTCGACTTTTAAATAGGCAATGGCCCCGAAGATGTGCTTTGATCTTTGAAGCTGAGGACCAGACGAAGATAAATCATAGTAATAAGTAATCATTCAAAAGAAGTGTTTTTTATTTCACCTCAAGGTCAAGGTCTTTGAGGGGTAAAGTTTTTTTTTTCATTTTGAAGAGTTTTTCAAAAGCGTTGTAGTTTGCAAACAGGTGCTTAATCTGCTTTGTAATTGGAAAGTTATGGCCATTGTCAAAGTTTTTGGCAATTGGACCAAGAGGTCAAGGTCATTCAGGGTCAGGTTCTTGTTTAAGGGATGTTGCTTTCAAGAATTAGGTAAATGCGTTAACAAATAAAGAAGTCATGGACAATGTAAAGGTTTTAGTTTATACCAAATTTATTTTAGTTAGATTGTGTAGGAAGCTTTTAGCTTATAAACACACTCTCGAATCCGTTCCTGGAACTAACCAGTACTAAGCAATGAGTATAAAGTTTCTTTCTCAAGGAAACAACGGCATGCCCCTGACTGGGTTTGAACCCGTGCGGCTAGCAATCCTTTGACTACTATTCCGACGCGTTAACCACTCGGCCACGCCGCCACCTGTTAAGGTTTTCGGACGGACTGACTGACGAACTGATAGACAGATAACAATATATATGCCCTCCTCCGTGGGCATAAACAAAAAAAATATAATGCGACATTTTTCAACCCTCAGTTTATTTATCTGTTTATAGAAATAAACTTCAGGGTGACAATAATTGTTTCCTTAAAATTTTCAAGATATTATCGTATTAACTTCAAAACCTCGCTAGACTTTATTCATGTAAAGAATGACATGCAACAACTTTAATCAAAGCTTTTTATCTACAAACAATATTTCACATGAAAAGAATGTGATCAATGTCTTAATAGCCAATCCACTATGTTCCAGTTTCGGGTTTCTTACGTGTACGAAAGATTTATATCATTGTATTTCACATTCTATACAAAAAAGATGTACACAAAGGTAAATTGCGCACGTTTGCATGACTCGGGATTCAATGAATTTCCTGACGTTGATATATGGGTTTTAAAAGGAATTGGTTATATGGGATACAAGAAATAAAACTACAGAAGGGATATTTTTGTTAATATTAAAAATATATATAGAATAAGGCACCTTCTTGTTGCAAATAATAAAAAATACATAGAAGACAAGATAAAAGCTGCAAAGAAAATTAACTGTTAATAAATTATGTAAGTTAATGTAGTGGGCTCCTAATGGACTAATTTTCAACCCTGGTCGAATTAATCTTTGTTAGGCAAAAAACCCATCCCTGTACGAAATTAAGACAATATATGACACTTTTATCATAAACTTTAAAAGATTTGAGCAATAATGAGTTCAATCCTGATTTGTCAAATTGGGTCCTAAAGAGCAAGAGGTAATTATTTTGAAAACATTTTTCCCTGCATTTGACCACAAAAACAACTGAAACACAGCTTGTCTTCATTCATTTTAATGATATTGTATTGACGGATGAAAGAAAACACAAAAGTTTTATCAAATACTCTGATTTTTTTTAAATGATGTTACACGCATATTACCATTTTACCCCACCCACTTATCTTATATTTACGTGTCAGACCTAATTTTGTGGTAAAGTCCTAAAGTACATCGAAACTTGCATTAACAAAGAAATTAGTGATCTTTATGAAGTATATATACACAATTTCAGAACATATTAGCCACAGGTAACTCAAGAAATTTAATTTTCAAAATACCATACTAGATTAAAACTTTACCGATTTTACACATTGTATATATCAATATTAGCAAACACAATCAAAAACATTTCAAAACAAAAAATCTAGGCAAGTAACCTTTAAAAATTGTACTCTGATAGTTACTTACCCCACCCACTTACCAATATTATGCTGATAAAGTCAAATTCTGAATGGTAAAGTTAATTTGACCATTAAAAATCCCGTTTCTCTGCATGCTTCACATGCGAGATGTATACATAAAGATTAACTTTTACTGCATATTATACAAATTACATATATGTAAGGCACTATAGATATAACTGGTCTATGTTGATGTAATATCTCGACGTAACTGCTCCTTTTACTGGTGCTCTAGCCACGTTGTGACTGTAACATAAATATGACACCCATTTACTACCAAGATATAGCTTTCATGAAGTATTATTATGATATAAAAAAATACCATTTCACAAATTATCAAATAAAATACAATATCTGAAAATGACAGTAGATTCACTTTCTATCATCATAAGCAAACTATTTGGACAATTTGTGAACAATTTATAGAAAATATGTTTCTAAGTCACGATTTATTTTATGTTACTTTAACAAAATAATTTGCTAGTTTTGGAATAACTTCTTCAAGAACTTTTTTTGAATTAGAAATCCTAGGCAGTCCTTCACTATTCTTAGCTGTGAAGATGTCTCTTAGTACCATCTTCACCTGATCTGCTAAAAATTGCAGAAAGGTTACTAAGACTGAGCCCAGAACCAGCTATGTTTTCAGCAATAGGCCGCTTGCAAATTCCGTTGTCAACTAAAGGGTCCAAGGATCTTAGATTTCTGCTCTTTGCACTGTTGAACATAACAGAATGCTTTACAGCAGTAGGACTGAAGCTAACTGACATCACATCTTTTACGTCAAACAAAGCTAGAAGCTTTCGTAGAGCTTTTACATCAGAGAGTGCATTATGAGCATCATATTTAATATCCAGTAAGGTTCGTGCAAGGTCTTCCTGTTTGTGGGACTGATGTGGGTACTTCTTTTTGAATAGTGGTAATGAGTCTACACACCCAGTCACATGCTTTTGAAACATATCTGTGCGCTCTGAATTTATAACAGCTGACATAAATACAGGAAAGTCAAATCTTCTTCCATTGTGTGCAACAAAGACAACATTTTGAAATCGTCCAAGCCACCTACAGAACTCATCTAATGCAGTCTGTATTGACACACTCTCAACTTCTTTCCCATTCACCAACATTTTGCCCTGATCGTTCATACATATTCCTGTAACTGACTGTGCGGACTGTGATATTGGCAAGAGTGGTTTGGTGTAAATGGAGAATTGTTTACCAGACTTAACCTCAACTGCTGCTATCTGGATGACATGAGGCATGATACCGTCACGAACTGAAAAGTTTAGAAAACATTGTAATAGGTAATGTAACAATAAAAATACAAGATGTAGCCTGCAACTGCTTTCGAACTTTTTTCTTCAAAATCTGATCATTGAAAGACCAGTTTCCATTTTTCAGAGTGCAACCACTGCCAAGCATTGTCGTGCAATTATGCAAGGAATAAGGTTACACTAGTGTACTGATCATATCACTCACCTCTACAATGTCAGTAATAAATATTTTACACTGCACTACAAATACATAGATTTGTAATATTCAATACAAACAATGTCTTGTTTTTCTATCAATGAATCTTTTTGTTTCTGAGATACTCTATCAAAGAGCTATGCTTACAATGAAAAAAGGCTGGAGAAAAGTTTACAAAAATTCCACTGTGTACTCACTAAGTCATAGCTTTGAAAAAAAATGAAAGTTGAAACAAACAGTCAAGAAGGCATGTCTGTATGCTTACTCTTTGTAGAACTATATAATACACCTAAAGCGAATTAAAATTACTTAGATCTGTAGTTTCAAGATCAAAGGCCACAATGGTTGGGTCTCCTTTAGGTTTCACAGGCTTGAAATTTCCTCGTGGTATAGCCTCTGGAAGCTTGTCTATGTCTGCACTATCATCATGGGCAACACCTGAAAAAAATGACAGTTCAAGAGACGCCTGTCTACATGGTTTGTAACATGTCATTGAGAACAGACATATGCCCCCATCATCATGTGAAACACATTAATGCCAAGTCATTTAATAGACATTATTAAAGAATTGTTGATCAAACACAACACCAATGCACTTTCATGAAAATTTCCTTTCAAGTCCAAGTGTGATCTTGACCTTTGACCTACAAACCTGGGTCATTCATGAGACACTTCATCTCAATTTGCCACACATTTACGCAAATTATTTTAAAATCCATCCAGGACAGACAAACTTATGGACCGGACAAAAAGCCGACAGACTGACAGACCATGAAAAACCTATAAGCCTCCATTCCGGTGCATAAAAAACTTTCTTTTTCTCTCGGGACGGACGAATACTAGACAAAAATAACACATTCTAACCTTAACAAACATTATCAGTAGCAGCGCTCTATTCCTAGCATTCTCTCAGATAGAGATTGTAGTATTTTTCAATCTTTTATAGAAACAGGACGAGTTCATTTTTATTATCTGACTTCTTCACTTTTCAAGGTTTTCTCTCACATTTTACATTTCTTACCAGACTGATAGGAAACTCCTTCTAGTGCCTCAAGTGTTCCCTGATTTGTCGCCCTTTCTTGTTTGAGGTTTACCCGTCGGCGTTTCACTGAAGGCAAGGCTTGCTTTTGCTGTTTCTGATGGCGTCTTTTCAAACTATGACTATCGCTCGCGCATTTTCCCGAATCACAATTTTCACCATCACATAATTCCGTATTACAGTAATTGTGTTCCACTATTTTCTTATTTTTAGGCTGGGTTGTCGATACTTTCATAAATCTGCCTCGAAAGTCGCGTTTCCTCATCTCTATTTTACTGGGGAAATCCGATGTGACGTCACAGGAAGTGTTTCTCGAGCATATAAATAACTTATTTTAAAAAAAAATCTTTTGTTGATTTAACTATAGCGATACTGATCTGTAAACATTTTTACAATAAGGAATTTATAAAACTTGTAATATAATAAATAATGAATGGTTTAGATTGTGTGTATACATTACGAACGAAACCGGATATGAACGTCCAGTGCCGATATTAGACGACTGACACCGACATCGCCCGAAGTTCATTAGGATCCCGCTGCCTTAAGCGAAAAAAGCTTCTTTTACTTGAAAATGAATAAAAATGGAAAGACACCTTTCAATATAGTTGTTAATATTATAATTCGGTGATCTAAAGCCAAACTCAAGTATCCTCATGTTACGGATATTTTTAGGAAAATGAATATTTTAATTTCCATTTAATCTAATTGAAAAATCTTATTAACATTTTCGCTGCATAAGTGTGACTTACTGTTAGTCATAACTATGACTGACATTTTTTCAAATTGTTTACCATATTAAGGTTAAATGACGTATAAAAAAGTTGATTTTTTTATTTTCTCATAGGCCAAAATAGCAAATCTATCATTATTGATTATGGCATTGAGTAAAGATGTACCATTACATTTTTTCTAGTATGCTAACATCGTGTATCTGACTATACTAAACTATGGTTGGGTAAACTGTTGTGCCAAAACCAAATATCTTAGTGTAGTAGATTTGGCTTTTAACACAGTAAAGCATTTTAAAGGGAATATTTAAGGCAGTATCATATATATGGCGATACTATATTTTGTCTCTAACATACTAAAGGATACATCTTTGGTAACAAAACATGCCAAAACAAAGTATATGAACACACATTACTTCAGCATACTATTATTTTCATATGAACTACTTTTGACTTGTGCCCAAAGCTAAATCTATTGACCATACACTGTTTAGTTTAAGCATTAAATATTGTTTCAGAAAGATGATATTTTGTTTGACTTAATAAGCTTATCTACAATACTCTTGTTCATAAGAATGTATGACATGCATTTTCAACTGCCATCAATGCTAAACACTTTATATGACAATAAATGTCTTTAATAAGGTAAGTGTAAGTTCAAGTATCTTAATAATTGACTACTTTGTGTTAATATGATGAAGTCTGTACCATCTATTTTCTCACTGAATGCCTTAATCACTCGCTTCATAATCTGGTTCTTGTAGATTCTCTGTTTTGTTTTGATTTTAAAAGCAGACCTTGGTAGAATTCGTGAAATTCATTTGGAATGATAACCTGCTTAAATAATGCAAGGGAGTTCTATTCCTTTGCGTTTGATGTTTGAGTTTTGCTTTAAAAATTAGATACGTTGTGGGTGATCATTTATTTGTTTGTTTTCAACATGAAGTCTCATTTCATTTATATTCAACTTATTTTCTAGGTGCCTGTCTTTAGAGGTTCATTGCATTTAGCAATGTCGTGATTACTATTTACATGAATTTCAGATGTATGTTTCACTACTACCATAACTATTTTCTTCATGTCTTTCGTCATTATTAGCCGTGTTAGTCTTTGTCGTTTCCAATCCTATAATGTTCAAGCCAACATTTTGAATTTCATGTTATCTATGCTTATTACAATTTTGTCAATTGTTAATCCTTATTATTCTTACTGTAATTAAATTTTGCTTTTATGCTCGTGTCGTTTGAGGCTGTGCGTATTTGTCATCTTCATTCACATTTTATTTTTTAGGAATGTCAACAGGTCAGCACATTTCAAGCTTGTACTTTTCGATTTTGCCTATTTCACATCCTGCATCATTACTAGTTTTTGGACATTTTACTTTTTTTACTACCGGTACTTGTGAATTCTTCGTTTTCTTTGTTTTAGTTTGCCTGTTTTTCTTAGGACAATTCAACTCCAACCGTTCATCATCTGAATATAAAAGCATCTGAAATAATTATGGAATGAAAGAAATACTCCTTTTTATTAACAACTTCTAAAGATTTACAAAAGGAAGAATTAATCAAATTAGTTTGGCATTCAAAAGTCTTCTTAATTTGTTACATAACCACATTTTCATACATAAAAGGAATTAAATTTATTTTAAAACAGAATCAGTGTGACAAGTTCATACTCTTTTCATGTACAGACGAAGTGTATAATTCAGTCTTTTGGGTACAATTCACAGCAAAAAGTACTATATTAGTAATTTCATTTGCTAATTTTAATAGTATACCTTACATGAGCATCTCCTTGTCAGAATCTATAGTTCTTTTTTTCAATACTGTATTCCTAGTAAAGATTTCGCGCCTTTTAAGTTAGCGTTTTTCGCGTCAAGCATGGATCCGCAAACTTTTTTAGCCGCGAAAATGTCACTTCTAACAAAAACGCGAACATTTCTAGCTTTTTCTTAACTGAAAATCTATTACCATTCAGTGTACTTGTATCCATAAAATTAATATGAATTTACACAAATGCATACATGCATTCACAATTCTGATAAAATAATAATCCAGTCCATTTCCTTTTATTTTCCCTCTATTTAGGTTATATTTTTATAACACAGTATTCAATATTTACATCGAGGTACAAACTACAAAAAACAAACGGTAAACTGATAATTTACAAATAAACGTGAACTGTTATATGCAATCTGATTAAAATCATATCCTAAACATCGCTCTGCTATTAGGATCTGAGGACGACCAATAGAAGGTCACCTTCTCGTGACCTATCCATCAGCCAATCAGAGCAATGCTTCCACCCTCATGAAAATAAATGTTCAACTTGTGAAAATCTATTTATATAGCTGGGATCCCAAACAATTATCTGCCATATATATCATTGAACTTAGTGAAATTATTTTTTTCAAGATCTTCCAAAATAATGATATTAATGTTTGTGCAGAATATTATTTTTTTCAAAATATCTAAGCATTTTCCGTTTCCGATAACAAACATTGATAAGTTTACACGCTGTCTGAACACACCGTGTGTAACGTAAGCTATCGAGGCACGTCATAAGCTACAGTGTCATTGGCTGGGATATAAATAACAATAGTGGAAAAGGTTATCGAGAAGATAGAAATAAATGCGTCGTCTTCAGATCTAACCGTAGGGAGATCGTGAACTTCAGTCAGATTGCTGTTATATGCATATTGGTTAACACGGGGGTAACACAGGGGATTAATTTGTTACAACACAAAACCGTATCACAGTTTTCATTACACTTATTGTTTTTAGACAGTCATTTTTATTTACAGTTACTATTAAATAACATTCTTCGATTTTAAAGGTGTAAAGAATTTACGTATCGACATTTTTGCAACCAAGTCAGTTATGATTTCAAATGAGAATAAATAGCTCGGGAATTTGTAAATCGGTATGGCTTAATCCTTTCGTGAAAAGGTAGATATAAGTAAGAAGTGTTCACAAAGTATTCATGAGATTAGACATTAAATAACGAGTTGTTGAGTGAAAATAAATCCGGGACTTGAAAGTACAAGTACGTATTGTTACCAAAGCGACTTAATATTCGCGGAGTTCGCGGTCGTTATGAGTGCGCGAAAGTTTGTCTCCTCGAAAATGTCGTTGATAAAAAAAACGCGAAAATTTGTATCCGCGAACATTTCTAGGAATACAGTAAGAAGTCTATAATTTGTGCTTGCCAGATTTACATGTTATAGTCAGGTAGGTCATTATGGCCCTCTTGTTTGCGCTTTTGGAAACAATGATGTACATACATTTTTGGCATTTCGTTGGTTAACTTCTGGTGTGAGTGCGTGTGTTTTCAAAAACAAAAAAACAAACAAACAAACAAACAAACAAAAACCCTAGTGGGCAAGTCATTCTAACCATCATTCGGGCGGCATATATATTAAAACAGCGGACCTTTCAAGCATCCTTGTTGGAGAATAATTTCAAGTTCAACTTATTACTGCCAACAGTCTGACTATAATTGGCAGGCAAGTTCTTGCAACTGCTTCCTGGGTTCATACCATTTCTCGCGCCGAAAGAGGGGACTGTGGAATGTCACTGGAGATTCTCACCTCTGGTGGGGTTCGAACCAGCAACCTCCGAATCGGGAGTCCGACGCTCTATGCCCTCGACCACCGCTCCTCCTCAATTCAGATAACTCATGCACATTTAACGTTGAAATCAAGAAGAGCATAGACGTTGACATTCTAAAAGAGACGCACAGATTATTTGATAAATTTTAGAACAATATATGTACAAAACAATGTTAGAGAAACTATAAAACCTCTTAAATGCTGTATTAGTGTCAAATATTTATGGACAAAAATGAAAAATCAGGTCAGATATCATACAGTAGATAGAACGGTTTTTGCTGAAATTGACGTCTTCGAGGGTTATCTTTAATTATCATACCTGGAAAATTTGACTATGATATTTTGGATAAACTTTGATATATCGAAACAGATAAAACTGTCAAATATAACTTTCATATGCATGAAGCTGAACTCCATTTTATTAATAACAAACTGTATGGAATGGTTACAGATAGTTACATATAGATAGTACATTGTATATAAGACTCTTTCACAATATTTATTCTCGGTCACATTTTTCTTGGTGATATTAATGAAAAGCTATTGAAAAGAAAACGAAAAAAATATAAGTTCTTATTCTTCATTTAAACAGACAAATAAAACAAAACAAAAATATTATCGATTCTTGAGAAAGCAAATGCATCATTATCGTAAAGAACGCCTGTTTAGTTGCATTTGTTTAAATGTCGCAATCTGCTTTTGGATTATATCTTCCAATATTCCATATTTAATTCGTGACACCAAGAAACCTGGACTCTTAAAGAGTTAACAAAATAGGAAGAGAAAGTCTGATATAAGAAAACAATAGCGGCATGTGTCAAGAAGTACTTGACTGATGAGCACCAAAGACACAATAACTTTGACTGCTTGTACATCAAGAACACATACTTCACTGAATCAAACACTCGCAATTAAAAGAGAAATTGAAAAAAGAAGTTCCTAAGTAAAAATTGACGAGTTTATTTAATACTACGTGAGAAAGAAAAACAAAGCAAAACAAAAAAGCAACAAACAAACAAGCAAAATAAAAGCATAAAAATTTAGATAGCTCAATGATTTATTCTGACTGTATTCTATGTCGGGAAGTTTCTCATCTATTTTCTTTGAATTACTCTGGGGAAATAAGACTTTCGTACTAAAAATAACCTATTGCCTTTGTACTGGCACAAATTCTGAAATGCAGTTCATTTATTACGAAAGGCGAAATATTGTATAATATTAAACCCCTCATTCTCATTGAAGTCAATAATGTACTCAGAAAGAAACACATCCATCTGATGCTACAGAAGACCGTATTTTACATGACGAATTTTCTGAGGCAGCCACAACTCAATAGCTGTATCCAATAACATTAAAACGATATATTGAAATAAATAAAAAGGCCTCATGGCATCTGAATGATCAGGCACCCTTTAGAATAGAAGTTCTCTTTGTTCTCCTTATACTCAAAATAATAAGAAATATTAAAGGATTAACGTTTTATATATGTTAAGATGTAAAACATTTTTTGCTACAATTAACAAGGCAATAAGTAAAAAAGAGCAAGTAATTTATTGAACTTGCCATACATAACCAAGAAGTTTGGACTTACGTATTGAACTGATAACATTGTTCTATTCATTGGCTGAAATTTTAAGCTCCCCTGTCACGCTTCAAACAATTGGGATATATTGCTTTGCTCATGGCAGTCGGTCATTCGGTGGACCAAGTGGTTTCCGTTCAATATCTTGTTACCTCATAAGTAAATATACTTGAGTCTTTGTAGGTAGATTAGTTATCTTGTTTTGATGAACCCTATAGTTTTTTTTGTTTTGTTTTTTTGCTCGCTAGCTTAAAAGTCAAGCTCACAGGGACCTGCAGTTTGAAAACGGTTTCTGATTAATAACTCAAAAACAATTGCTTCTAAAACCTTTAAATTTCACAGAATAGTTGGAAATAAGGAGTATGTGAATCTGTTGTTTTGGACTTAGACTCAGAGGTTGAGCTCACAGGGGCCAGAACTTTGAATGTGGTTTCTGATTTTAAAAGAAACACCCCAAAATACCTGCCCCCGGGATCTTCAAACTTTATAAAAAAAATTAGGCATTATGAATAGATGAATCCTATCGTTTCTGGGCCCAGAGGCTCAAAGGTTAAGCTTACAGGGGCCAGCACTTTGAATACGGTTTCTGATTAAAAATAATCATAGAACAACTGCTCCTTGGACCTTCAAACTTTATAAAAAAAATATGATAAGATAAACCCTATTGTTTCTCGGCCCAAAGAATGAAATGTCAAACTCACAGAGGCCCGAATTTTGAAATCTTTTTTTTTAAGAACTAAAGAAAAAACTCCCAAGATTACAAAACTTTACACAATTTTTGTGCATTATAATGAGATGACTTATTTTACTTTCGGCCCACGGAGTCATTGGTCATGCTGACAATGATCCGCACAATTTCTGGTTAATAACTACAACATTATTTCTCTCAAGACGTTCGAACTCTCCAGGATGTTATTGCATGATCAGTAAATAACCTGTTTCTGGTCCACTGGTCAGAGATCAAGCTCACAAGCTCAGAGTATTTAATATATAACTCAAGAACTAAAATGTACATAATATATTCGTCATATGTAACAGAATAGTTTGTAATATGTAGATAAATCCACAGGGATCTGTAGTTCGTTAGTGATCGTCGATCAATTAGACGACATAGAGCGAATCAAGAAATATTTTAACAGACATCAGCTTAATGAATAGATAACTCTGAATCCTTCTGCTTTAGCCTCACAATTCTGAGTCGACATTCCTATCATATTGATATCACAGTCATTCTGACAGTTTTTGTTCTTCTTCAGTATGACACGCCTCTTTATACTAGATTGTTTAAATGCATTTCTTTATATATAATTCGTTTAATACATGTAGTAGATTAATTCTTCAAGTATACAATAACTATTCATTTCATGATATACCTTTACCTTATTTTGAATATTTCTATGTAATAAAAGATATTCTACTATAAAGATTGAAAAGAAAACTGCTGATAAAGTGTCTAGAATATAAAACTTATTTAACTAGCTAGTAAACTCTTTAAAAATGTCTACCAACGCACTAGAACACGTAGTTTACGAAGAATAATCACGTGTAAGTTGGTTACATCCTGTTTTGCTACGGTTAACACAAACTCTAAACTTTTATAAACGATGTCTTTAATTTCCTTGCGTATCACACTGGTCAGTGAATGACTAAAATCCTATTTTAATACGCAAAGCACGAATAAATGGGCATAAACAGAATGCATTGATTCAACTCGAAACTTTTGTCATGTGTGGAAAATACCATTAAGGATGTATTTCGTACCATTTTTCTGATATTTCTCGCCATGTAAAGAGAATAGAAAATAACAAACTACTCTTAGCTAAAAGATGGATAAATCTGAAATAAGTAATTTGGCACGAGTGAATTAAACGGGATTGCCCATTGATCCATTTATCAGGGAAGCATTATGTTTTGTTATATTCATAGAAAGGGTATGACGCGCATGTGTGTCAATAATTTTGACTCTTCTTTAAAAAGCGTGCCTGTGTGATGTTAAAGGTGGAAGTCTTATTTATATTCGTTAATCAGAAATTTGCATAAATTTCAAACTTGATAATGTACCAAGTTCAAGGATTAAACAAATATATAATTTTGTCTACATCTGAATAGCAGCACTAACAATTCTGTCTTGTACATATAACATCTACTCAACAGGTACTGCCTTACTCGATACAGTTTGATATATGGTATATCTATGACATACACATGACAATTTCTGTCTCGAATACCTCTGTCATTGTTTCTGTATTCGGTAGATGTTGACAGTTTTGACATCTTGCCATTACAACATGTTTTATGGCTCTTGAGAGAATGAATTTTGATTAAAATCGATTATTGACGCGGACCCTGAGGTCCGCGTCTTCTATAATGTATTTGGCTGAATGTCTTTGGAGTTGCGTAACATGTTTTCGAAGGGATTTGTAAATGTGGTATCCTAATTACCTATATGTCAAATTTTGATGACAAACATTTTTTTACGAATCAATGAAAACCATGGTCACATCATTCTTTTTAATTGATAATAGTATAATTTCTTCTAAAGATTTTTATGTTAATTATAATTTTATATGTAATTGTAAGATGCAACTGCATTAAAATTTTTGTCACATTCTGAGAAAATATAGACAAACTTACATAAAAAAGAAGCTATAGCAAACTCTTTATTTTATTTGAGCGGGATTCAAGCGGGATGGGAATCATTGATATGGTTTATACTGTATGGAAGTCATTAGAAAGAAAAGTCACTTTTTTTTCAAAGGGAAAACGTTAGGAGAAATTGGAAGAATGGTGTTTCACAAATTTATGGCAAAATGTGTTGTTATCATTAGATATATTAACAAAGTCTAACTCATTACATCCTAATCTTACGATTTTAGTCTATCACAATTGACTCTTCTTACTTTTTTACATCACATTAAAACCTTTTCATTTTTTTATATCAGAACAGTGCTTTACAAAAAAGACGTGCTTAAACATACTGTTGTCTTAAGAAACTGAAGAATTTAATTGTTTTATATGCATTTTACACGTGTTCAATGTTTTTAATGACAGCACATGCTTTTTTAAAAACCCATTTGGAGATTTCTTATTTATTGTATTTCTAATAATCAAATTACGATTTTATGTTGAATAAGTAGAACACCTTTCAGAAGGTCTGAACCAAAGAGGTACATAACAACATGAAACAGCGGGAAGAAATACTTCACAAGATATACAGTTACGATTTGTATTCTTATACAATGTTGCCCATTGATTCGTTAATCAGAATTTCATTGTTGCAACTTAACTATAAAATAATATTTAATATGATTTATTTTAAAGTTTATAGTGAATCAAAACGGATTTTAGGAAATTGCCTGTTTTTAAGAAATAAGTTACAAAAATAATTGCATATACATGTACCTATGTATATTATAGTTTGCTAAACTGGTCAGTTAAACCCCCTATAAATTCGGATTAAAATAAATTTCATGTGGCATACTTGATGAATAACAAGTTTAATATTAGTTCAGTGTATCAATATATCATAGGGTTTCCTCCATTTAATAATATTCACTGGGCAGTTGTCATTGAAACAAACACAACACGCTGCACAGTTCGATACAGTATGGTTTCAGGACACAAAGTCTTGTAAAAGCACAGTAGCGACTGATATGAAGAACGAAAATATTAATTTTCACAAGCGAAGCGAACAAAACGTTCCGATTGAAAAGTTAACATATAGCAACTCAGCTTTCAGTCTATGGTCAAGTTTGTCAATCGTGTATTACGCTTTAGAAAATAAGAAAATGGAAATGCATATTTATGCAACTACAAACTTGTTTTGTCTTGCTTTTAATCTAAAAAGCCAATCGATCAACATCCTGATCAAATCTATACGGTTTGGATTAGACTATTGTTTGCATTCTGATGTCATCCTGATCAAATCTATACGGTTTTGATTAGACTATTGTTTGTATTCTGATGTCATCCTGATCAAATCTATACGGTTTGGATTAGACTATTGTTTGCATTCTGATGTCATCCTTGTCAAATCTATACGGTTTGGATTAGACTATTGTTTGCATTCTGATGTCATCCTGATCAAATCTATACGGTTTGGATTAGACTATTGTTTGCATTCTGATGTCATCCTTGTCAAATCTATACGGTTTGGATTAGACTATTGTTTGCATTCTGATGTCATCCTGATCAAATCTATACGGTTTGGATTAGACTATTGTTTGCATTCTGATGTTATCCTGATCAAATCTATACGGTTTGGATTAGACTATTGTTTGCATTCTGATGTCATCCTGATCAAATCTGTACGGTTTGGATTAGACTATTGTTTGCATTCTGATGTCATCCTGATCAAATCTATACGGTTTGGATTAGACTATTGTTTGCATTCTGATGTCATCCTTGTCAAATCTATACGGTTTGGATTAGACTATTGTTTGCATTCTGATGTCATCCTTGTCAAATCTATACGGTTTGGATTAGACTATTGTTTGCATTCTGATGTCATCCTGATCAAATCTATACGGTTTGGATTAGACTATTGTTTGCATTCTGATGTCATCCTTGTCAAATCTATACGGTTTGGATTAGACTATTGTTTGCATTCTGATGTCATTCTGATCAAATCTATACGGTTTGGATTAGACTATTGTTTGCATTCTGATGTCATCCTGATCAAATCTATACGGTTTGGATTAGACTATTGTTTGCATTCTGATGTCATCCTGATCAAATCTATACGGTTTGGACTAGACTATTATTTGCATTCTGATGTCATCCTGATCAAATCTATACGGTTTGGATTAGACTATTATTTGCATTCTGATGTCATCCTATTCAAATCTATACGGTTTGGATTAGACTATTATTTGCATTCTGATGTCATCCTGATCAAATCTATACGGTTTTGACTAGACTATTATTTGCATTCTGGTGTCATCCTGATCAAATCTATACGGTTTGGACTAGACTATTATTTGCATTCTGATGTCATCCTGATCAAATCTATACGGTTTGGACTAGACTATTATTTGCATTCTGATGTCATCCTGATCAAATCTATACGGTTTGGGTTAGACTATTATTTGCATTCTGATGTCATCCTTATCAAATCTTTACGGTTTGGATTAGACTATTGTTTGCATTCCGATATCATTTCGAAGTGTGAACTAAATAAAGAGAATGAAATTTAAAAAAAGAAAGTGAAACAATTTTTCTACACAGGAAACTTGATGTTTTTATCATATAAACAATTTAATCATCTTTTAAGCTGTTCTTAAGTCACAACGTGTTTAGCCCTATACAAACGAGAAAAAAAGCCTTCGGAGGTTCAGAGGAACATACGAATTATATTTGTCATCATTCTCTCTGATTGTTTATACTGAAAGCTTGGATAATCCATCAGCTTGGCAAGAACATTACCTGATTACATTGCAGTAACTGTCTAAACTACCAGTGACAACTTAAAATCATATTTCACATGCGATTTCTTAATTCAAGTATTATTTGAGGGAAAACGTCAACAAGAGGAAATACAAACAATTCCTTATATGGGAAAAAAACGTTTATAACAAATGGACTATTGAACAATTGTATCTTGTTTTCTGTATTTCCCTTTGCTATATCAATAGAAAACTAAGTTAAAATCATTGTTTTAATGTTATCATTGCACAAGACAAATAAAATATATTCAGTAAGTATCTATAACTGCTTACTGTTGCTTTAAGATAAAGATTATATACAGTGGAAGAGGATCACTCATATAATCATTATTACAAAAAATAGTGCAAGTGGTGAATTTTGATAGAATTTGTTCATAAATACATACAATGAAATACACACATGCATACATACGAATGCAGAGTTGAACTGTAAATAGAAAATTGTAAAGAATGAAGTTTTCCGAAGAAGAACGTATTCACTGTTCGTTAATGTGGTACAAAATACAAAAGTATAACTTTAGGGAAAAAGGATGTACGCCTTTTTCCTATTTGAAGCCATGAAAGATTGACCTGTAGGCTCAACTATGAAACCTTAATTCGACCTTTGTAACTAAATATTCCCATGCTTGTACTGGATGGATGTCACTTTAGAATTTTTGTCTTTATTTTTTTTTTCATTTCGAATTTTTAAAGAGAAAACTTTATAATGTTTGCACTTGCATTTAAACCTTTAGTATATTGCATTGCTGAGCATTTCATTCTTTACAGATTTGCATTTTGAATTTTAATTGAGTAAATATAATGTTTGCACGTAAAACTATGCCTTTCCTAGCATGTATATTTGAACATGCACAATGAAAAGTTATTACTTGATGATCAATTTTGGCGGTAAACTTCCTCTATAATATACTGTCTCTGTGGGTTTTCGCTGTATGGTCTTGTTGTTAATTTGGCAAGATCGTTTACAAATATCAACCAGTATAATACTGTAAGGCAATACCATCGACTGATGCCAGCAGCAATAATGCTCTGATTGGCCAGAGTAGTTATTTCAATACTTTTCGAAAACGATTCACCGAGAAAATATTTCATTAAAATATCAGTTCTCTATAAAATATTTTATGATCGTTATCCACAAATGATATGTTACAGACAACAATATTAGCTGAATATTTCTCGTATGCACTGGCTATAGAGGAGTCATTTGATAAGGGGCGGTATTGATGTCCCTTTAAGACGTCAGTAGAAAATTTTCTTTTGACAGAGTTATGTTTACGTACTTTCAGCATTTACTACCGAACGATGCATGAATTTAGTACACACTTCTAGCGGGTCATTGTTTGTGTATTCAATAGATGTTGACAGTTTTGACATCTTGCCATTACAACATGTTTTATGGCTCTTGAGAGAATGAATTTTGATTAAAATCGATTCTATGTAATTTTAAGATGCAATTGCATTAAAATGTTTGTCACATTCTGAGAAAATATAGACAAACTTACATAAAAAAGGAAGCTATAGCAAACTCTTTATATTATTTGAGCGGGATTCAAGCGGGATAGGAATCATTGATATGGTTTATACTGTATGGAAGTCATTAGAAAGAAAAGTCACTTTTTTCAAAGGGAAAACGTTAGGAGAAATTGGAAGAATGGTGTTTCACAAATTAATGGTAAAACGTGTTGTTATCATTAGATATATTAACAAAGTCTAACACTCATTACATCCTAATGTTACGATTTTAGTTTATCAAAATTGAGTCTTCTTACTTTTTTACATCACACAAAACCTTTTCAGTTTTTATTGCAGAACAGTGCTTTACATTTAATTCCATTTTAATGAGTAACATTAGTAAATTTTCATCTTTAAAGAAAGACGTACTTAAACATACTGTTGTTTTAAGAAACTGAAGAATTTAACTGTTTTATATGCATTTTTTACGTGTTCAATGTTTTTTAATGACAGCACGTATTTTAAAAAAAAAAGTTTGGAGATTTCTTATTTCTTGTATTCCTAATAACCAAATTACGATTTTATACTGAATAGGCAAAACACCTTTCAGAAGGCCTGAACCAAAGAGGTACATATTAACATGAAACAGCAGGAAAAAATACTTCACAACATATACAGCCATGTTTTCTATTCATATACAACGTTGCCCATTGATCCGTTGGTCAGAATTTCATTGTTGTAACTCAACTATAAAATGATGTTTAATATGATTTATTTTTGTATATAGTGAATCAAAAAGGATATTCGGAAATTGCCTGCTTTTTTAAAAATAAGTTACAAAAATTATTGCATGTACATATACTTATTTATATTCTAGTTTGCTTAACTGGTCAGTTAAACCGCCTATAAATTCGGATTAAAATACATTTCATGTGGCATACTGGATGAATAACAAGTTTAATATTAGTTCAGTGTATCAATATATCACAGGGTTTTTCTCCATTTAATAATATTCACTGGGCAGTTGTTATTGCAACAAACACAACACGCTGCACAGTTCGATACAGTATTGTTTCAGGACACAAAGTCTTGTAAAAGCACAGTAGCGACAGATATGAAGAACGAAAATATTAATTTTCACAAGCGAAGCGAACAAAACGTTCCGATTGAAAAGTCAACATAATAGCAACTCAGCTTTCAGTCTATGGTCAAGTTTGTCAATCGTGTACTATGCTTTAGAAAAAAAAGAAAAATGGAACATGCATTTTCATGCAACTACCAAACACGTTTTGTCTTGTTTTTAAATCTAAAAAGCCAATCGATCAACATTCTAATCTAATCTATACAGTTTGGATTAAACTATTATTTGCATTCCGATGTCATTTCGAAGTGTGAACTAAATAAAGAGAATGATATTTAAAAAATAAAGTAATACAGTTCTTCTACACAGGAAACTTGATGTTTTTACCATATAAACAATCTAATCATCTTTTAAGCTGTTCTTGTAAGTCACAACGTGTTTAGCTCTATACAAACGAAAAAAGCCTTTAGAGATTCAAAGGAACATACGAATTATATTTGTCATCATTCTGTCTGATTATTTATACTGAAAGCTTAGATAATCCATCAGCTTGGCAAGAACATTACCTGAATACATTGCAGTAACTGTCCAAACTACCAGTGACAACTTAAAATCATATTACACATGCGATTCCTTAATTCACGTGTTATTTGAGAAAAAACGTCAACGAAAGGAAATACAAACAATTCCTTTTATGGGAAAGAAACATTTATAACAAATGGACTATTGAACAATTGTATAGAAAATTAGGTTAAAATCATTTTTTTATGTTATCATTGCACACGACAAATCTTTGACAAATTAAATATATTCAGTAAGTATCTATAACTGCTTACTGTTGCTTTAAGATAAAGATTATATACAATGAAAGAGGATCACTAATATAATCATTATTACAAAAAATAGTGCAAGTGGTGAATTTTGATAGAATTTGTTCATAAATTCATACAATGAAATACACACATGCATACATACGAATGCAGAGTTGAACTGTAAATAGAAAATTGTAAAGAATGAAGTTTTCCGAAGAAGAACGTATTCACTGTTCGTTAATGTGGTACAAAATACAAAAGTATAACTTTAGGGAAAAAGGATGTACACCTTTTTCCTATTTGAAGCCATGAAAGATTGACCTGTAGGCTCAACTATGAAACCTTAATTCGACCTTTGTAACTAAATATTCCCATGCTTGTACTGGATGGATGTCACTTTAGAATGTTTGTCTTTATTTTTGTTTTCATTTCGAATTTTTAAAGAGAAAACTTTATAATGTTTGCACTTGCATTTAAACCTTTAGTATATTGCATTGCTGAGCATTTCATTCTTTACAGATTTGCATTTTGAATTTTAATTGAGTAAATATAATGTTTGCACGTAAAACTATGCCTTTCCTAGCATGTATATTTGAACATGCACAATGAAAAGTTATTACTTGATGATCAATTTTGGCGGTAAACTTCCTCTATAATATACTTTCTCTGTGGGTTTTCGCTGTATGGTCTTGTTGTTAATTTGGCAAGATCGTTTACAAATATCAACCAGTATAATACTGTAAGGCAATACCATCGACTGATGCCAGCAGCAATAATGCTCTGATTAGCCAGAGTAGTTATTTCAATACTTTCGAAAACGATTCACCGAGAAAATATTTCATTAAAATATCAGTTCTCTATAAAATATTTTACGATCGTTATCCGCAAATGATCAGCTGAATATTTCTCGTATGCACTGGCTATAGAAGGCGTAAGATGGAAAACAATCGAAGCCAGACAGAAATTCGGCGTGGTGTGACCCGCTAGAAGTGTGTACTAAATTCATGTATCGTTCGGTAGTAAATGCTGAAAGTACGTAGCTCTGTCAAAAGAAAATTTTCTACTGACGTCTTATAGGGACATCAATACCGGCGCTTATCAAATGACTTCATTGGAAGTATTCTGAATAGGTACCAGACTTGATATCTATGTTTTGCTATCTTTCTGTATTTGAAACCACAACTTTTCAAACCTACTAATCCATTATAGTTGATTTCTGTTATGCACGTTTTGCATGCAAAACGGGGCTGAGCTAATAACAGAAAAAAAAAGATTTCAAAGAACTTTTTACGAGGGTTGTCAGTTATATCTCCAGGTATGTGCTGTGAATAAATGAAAAAAAAACAACAACACAAGACATTTAATACTACATTTCCTTTCAAACATAGTATCTGGATGGAAATTTGCAAAGTTTCATGAGTACCACATGGATGGGCAAGAAATTAGATAAGAAAACAAAAATATAAATTATTATATAACATTTAAACGGGCCGCTCCAATGTCAACATGCCATTATATCTTTGAGGGACGTAATTAAGTAGTGTGAGTCCACATCTGTCTTGCAGAAAGGAGTGAATGAGGTTAAAACTTGTGCCGTATTTGTTGAGGCCCCCATTTATTTTTGTGCCGCATTTTATATGGGGATTTAGATTCGGTTAATTGAAAAGTCATTCATTCATGTGTTATGGTCTGCCTAAAAAAAACATTAGAGTTTGCAAGCATACAGATGAATTCTGAAATTGTCCTCTTCCTTGAAATGATAATTATGAGGCTTTTCTTAGGTATGAATATTAAATTTTAACCGATAACAGTGACAATTTGCCCTGTAGTTGTATGAAGTCATTTTATACACACCTTACAAAACAACAATAAAGTACAGAAATTGCCAGAAAATCTGCATCAGTAGCAAGTTTTTAAAAAAAATAGGAAAAGTCATTTTATATTTAAATAGACAAAACAAACCGTCTGAAAGTAATTCATGCATTAAAACAAGACATAACAAATCTTGAGCAGTTCGTTAAGATGTGGCAAAGGACAATCTTTCTAATATTTCCCTTACCAATCGCATTCATCGCAATAACTTATGTAAGCCAGACTTACCGGACAAATCCTAACACGTCCTAATTAAAAGTCCCAGTCTGCATTGTATATCTGTTCAATTTTCATAAACGCCGAAGATATTGCTTGATCCATATCTAAAATAGAGATGGAGAGAAAAAGAAAAATACATAAAATATTTTCATAATATTAAATATCAAATTGCAAGCATTGTCAATTTATCTGAGTGCATAAAGGCAAACGTCTGCACGAAATGTTTGGTAACGTTTTCAACACGCAAGAAATCATAAAAAAGCATTTCAATTTCGAACACTTGTTCATAAAATACAGTCGATATGACTGTTCAGTTCATTCAACAATGTAGGACAAACAGTTGGCTCGAGCATGCAATGAAAAATTCTTCTTATAGCAAACTATAAACATTATGTTTTTTTACTGATACATGTTTATATATTTATCAATTTCTTCAGAAAATAAAATGAATTTTGGACCAACTAAAATAATAATAAGAAATGTCTAAAAAAAGATAATAGTTAATAGTTTGTCTTGTGCAATTACTAGTTGGTGATGTACAAACTTTAGTTCGTTATGTAGATAAAATAGTTTGTCTTGTAAACTTATAAGTTTGTGATGTACAAAGTATAGTTTGTTATGTACATAAATAAATTTGTCTTGTGCATTTATTAATTCGTGATGTACAAAGTTTAGTTCGTTATGTAGATAAAATAGTTTGTCTTGTGCAATTATTAGTTCGTGATGTTTAAAGTGTAGTTCGTTATGTAGATAAAATAGTTTGTCTTGTGCAATCATTAGTTCGTGATGTACAAAATTTAGTTCGTTATGCAGATAAAATAGTTGGTCTTGTGCAATCATTAGTTCGTGACGTACAAAGTGTAGTTCGTTATGCAGATAAAATAGTTTGTCTTGTGCAATTATTAGTTCGTGATGTACAAAATTTAGTTTGTTATATAGGTAAAATAGTTTGTCTTGTACCATTATTAGTTCCTGATGTACAAAGTGTAGTTTGTTATGTAGAAACAACAGTTTGTCATGTGCAGTTATTAGTTCGTGATGTACAAAATTTAGTTCGTTATGTAGATAAAATAGTTGGTCTTGTGCAATCATTAGTTCGTGATGTACAAAATTTAGTTCGTTATGCAGATAAAATAGTTTGTCTTGTGCAATCATTAGTTCGTGATGTACAAAGTGTAGTTCGTTATGTAGATAACATAGTTTGTCATGTGCAGTTATGTACAAAGTGTAGTTAAAGGTTGTTATGTAGAAACAACAGTTTGTCATGTGCAGTTATAAGTTCGTGATGTACAAAGTTTAGTTCGTTATGCAGGTAAAATAGTCTGTCTTATGCAATGATTAGTTCGTGTTGTACAGTTGAGTCTTATCCTCAGAATCTGAGCATTTCTAAAAGTAATCTCTAGAGGCAGCCATAAAAGTAAGTTAAGCATGAGCCAAAGAATTCTACAGTTATTGGTCAGAAACCGTTTTGCTATTCAAGCTTACTGTCACCTTGGCCCTTGACCTGGTGGTCTGTAAAATTATAAAGTCATCTATTGGTCATGACCAAGTTTGAGGGACCTGAACCCAAGCGTTCTATAATTTTTGATCGGAAACCATTATATTCTAAGGTCACTACGACCTTGGCTTTTGACATAATGATCCTAAAATCTACAGGGGTCATCTACAGGCATGACAAACCTGTCCCTAAAATTTTAGGGAGCTTGGCCCAAACGTTCTGTAGTTATTGATCGTAAATCATTTTGCTGTTCAAGGACACAATGTCCTTTGCCTTTGTTCTAGTGACTTGAAAAGCTATACGATTCATTTAGTGACCATGACCAACCCGTGTACCAAGTTTAAGGAATCTGAACCCAAGCATTCAATAGTTATTGATCGGAAACTGTATTGCTTTTCAAGTTCACTGTGACCTTGAACTTTGACTTAATGACCTGAAAAAAATACAGGGTCATCTACTAGTCATAACTAACCTGTCTTTAAAGTCCTGGAGAGCTGGGCCTAAGCCTTCTATGAAACTTGATTGGAAACATTTTGCTATTCAATGTCACTGTGACCTTTGCACGGTGACCTGTAAAGCTCTATTGGTCATGACCAACCTACATACCAAGTCTGAGGAACCTGTGCCCAAGCGTTCTATGATATCTATCGGAAACCGTTTTGCTTTTCAAGGTTACTGTCATCTTAACCTTTGATCTGGTGATCTGATAAAACTACAGAGGTCATCTATTGGTCATGAACAAACTACATATCAAGTTTGTCAGAGCCGCCCCCCCCCCCCGACCCCCGAATTTCGCCAATACAATATTTTAGGCGCTAATGTAGCACGAAAACGTGACGTCAAATTCATACTAATTAGTTATAGTTGTTTCCCTTTTATATCATTATCATCATAATGAAATATGCACAGCACAAACTAATAAATGTACATAACGAACTAAATTTTGTACAATACGAACTTATAAATGCACACGACAAACTGTTGTATCTACATAACGAACTATACTATGTACAACACAAATAAATTATTGCACAAGACAAACTATTTTATCTACATAACGAACTTAACTCTGTACATAACCGACTAATAATTGCACAAGACAAACTATTTTATCTACATAACAAACTAAACTTTGTACATCACGAACTTATAGTTGCACAAGACAAACTATTTTATTTACATAACAAACCAATAAATGCACACGACAGACTGTTTAATCTACACAACGAACTAATTATTGCACAAGACAAACATTTTTATCTACATAACGAACTAAAAGTTACACAAAACAAACTATTTTATCTACATAACAAACTGATAAATGCACACGACAAACTGTTTTATCAACATAACGAACTAATAATTGCACAAGACAAACTATTTTATCTACATAACGAACTAATAATTGCACAAGACAAACTTTTTCATTTACATAACAAATTAAACTTTGTTCATCACAAACTTTTAAATGCACAAGACAAACTATTTTATCTACATATCGAACTAATAAATGCACAGGACAAACTATTTTATCTACATAACAAGCTAATAAATGCACAAGACAAAGTATTTTATCTACATAACAAACTAAACTTTGTACATCACAAACTTATAATTGCACAAGACAAACTATTTTATCTACATAACGAACTAATAAATGCACAGGACAAACTTATAATTGCACAAGACAAACTATTTTATCTACATAACGAATTAATTAATGCACAGGACAAACTATTTTATATACGTAATAAACTAATAAATGCAAAAGACAAACTATTTCATCTACACAACGAACTAATAAATGCACATGACAAAATATTTTATCTACATAACGAACTTATTAATGCACAAGACAGACTATTTTATTAAACTTGTACATAACGAACTTAAAAATGCACACGACAAACTGTTTTATCAACATAACGAACTAATAATTGCACAAGACAAACTATTTTATCTACATAACGAACTAATAATTGCACAAGACAAACTTTTTCATCTACATAACAAACTAAACTTTGTTCATCACAAACTTTTAAATGCACAAGACAAACTATTTTATCTACATATCGAACTAATAAATGCACAGGACAAACTATTTTATCTACATAACAAGCTAATAAATGCACAAGACAAATTATTTTATCTACATAACAAACTAAACTTTGTACATCTACATAACGAACAAATAAATGCACAGGACAAACTTATAACTGCACAAGACAAACTATTTTATCTACATAACGAATTAATTAATGCACAGGACAAACTATTTTATCTACGTAATAAACTAATAAATGCAAAAGACAAACTATTTCATCTACACAACGAACTAATAAATGCACAGGACAAAATATTTTATCTACATAACGAACTTATTAATGCACAAGACAGACTATTTTATTAAACTTGTACATAACGAACTTATAAATGCACAAGACAAACTATTTTATCTACATGACGAACTCAGCTTTGTACATCACGAACTTATAGTTGCACAACACAAACTATTTTATCTACACAACAAACTAAACTTTGTACATCACGAACTTATAATTGCACAAGTCAAACTATTTTATCTACATAACAAACTAAACTCTGTACATAACGAACTTATGTTTGCACAAGACAAACTATTGTTTCTACATAACGAACTAAACTCTGTATATAACGAACTAATTACTGCACAGCACAAATTGTTGTATTTACATAACAAACTAGTATTCATTATATTAAGGCAGGTCAAGCGTTCCATACAACATTGTTCTGTTACAATGCTCCCAGAACAAAATACACGATATGACCACACACAATATGAAAGATGTAATCAGCCACTAAGCAAGGTGAAAGTAAGCATAATGTCAGTTGCAAAATTGCACGTTCGGAGTTTTCACAAAAGATAACGGAAATCTCCTGCCTACGGAATTTAATTAGCTGTTGCCTTAACTATGTTAACTATATACCATCGGTTAAATCTCTATACCTATTCGTATATCATCGATACTTTTCCGTCATATAATTATTCAAATTACGGAAAAACACGACTACTTGAACATAGCGCCCCCTATGTCAAACTGTGACTTACAATTTTGAATTGACATTAGGCTTACTTCTTTTTTACCTAGTGCCTAATAGCATTTTCTATATTGGTTGATCACTTCGTGTATTTTGTTCTTCTTGTATTTTTTGAAATAATACATTTTAAAAACTAAATCATCAAATACTTTACGTTATTGTGCAGTTGTGGAATGTGATAACAATAAATAATTGCACTGATGATACTTATTGTTTAACATGAAATCTGGGTAGATAGATATGTTAAATGACCTATAGTAAACGTTTTATTCGCATGCAGTTTTCTTATTTTTTACAAAAATGTATGTCAAAATTCACATTTTTATTATATACTAAATAATAAATGAAATATTGATGAAATAAAATAGTTACGCATTTTCATTTTCCGTATTTTCACTGTAAAAACTTATTTTTCACTGCAAACATATTTTCCTATTTTCATTGGTGTCTTGTTGGACTACTTTCTTCTAAATTCAGCCAATACAGAAAATTAAAGGGGAATTTTTTCGAATCGTAAGGTCAAAAAAGACAAAAAGTATATAATAAACAGGAAGTTCAAGTTTATTTCCATAAATTTAGATTTATTTTCATCGAGTGGTATGAAAATAAATATTTCACGAGTGGCGATAGCCACGAGTGAAATATGATAATTTTCATACCACTCGATGAAAATAAATCCCGTATTTATAGAAAAAAAACTTGAATATCCTTTATTTTATATAATAAAAGTGACAGGATGTTTTGCAAATATCTAATAGAAAAATACGCATTGAAGTAAAAAAAGCTTTATCTAAAGAATGATAAAAACATAAAGAAAGGCGGTCGTTTTAACTAACTCAAAATAAATAATAATAAAAAAATTGAAAGAAAAACAACTGTTCTCCACTAGTTATCTACCTATATTCACAGGTCTGGAATAAATGGATGAAATTTTGCATACTGCAATCAGACGATTTGCATTTTCAGCTGGCGTCATGTATCTGTTTGAAAGAATATTGCCTGAAACTACTGTATTATCAATCTCACTGGAGGAATTAAAAAAAAAACACACAAAATGTTGCAGACTCTTAAAGAAGCAAATGCGCAACATATCGCCGAAAACATTATAATGGCATGCCATGTCAATATGTGAAAGTTTGCCCTAATATTTCTATGATATTTTAATTAACAAACAAAACAGTGATACCTCCCATGCAAGACATTCTTCATTAATTTTCAAGACAGTGGCAAACATTTATCAATAGGATTTTTGAGTGATACAAATTTAAGAATTAATCACATTGAAAGAAACACATAGGAAAAGGGAATTTCCGAATTGACCCATTGACAAGCAGTATTGTTCAGGGACGTAATAAGCTTTAGATAGAAAAGTCGTTTTTTATAAAAGCCAGTCAGGGTAAATAACGAAATCTGTTGAACATCTTTTAACTTTACTCTCAACTTTCATTTGTAAATATTTTGGACATATTTGACTATGTTTTTACAACTGATAGCTAGCAATATTATATAAATATAAATGAAAAAAAGTTTCACAGATTTCTTGGAGAAGGAGTGAAAAACAAACAATTTTTGTGAAATTCTTTAAATTAATCAGAAGTATCGAATAATTATAAGACAAAAATGCATTACAAGATAATTCAAAACAAATAAAATTTTATTAACTTTTAATGTCTCTTCTTAACATAAAGTAATCTTAAAGTTATTGCCTTTCGAACGACCATGTTGCCTGAGACAATAAACAGTTATAAGTTTGAAACTGTCTTTGAATATACAAAGATTATTTCGTGTAAAAAAACACATTTTCCTGACAAAGTGACTGTTCGTCTATAATGCAAGGCACATAATATTGTGAAAATTAGTCACTTTACAATATCATTTACTTAATTTTATGTTACTTCAAACATCTTTTAAAGCAAAATTCTCGTTTAACATTTTTGACATGTTTTAGGTAAATAACGAGGCGTACATATGACATTTTCCTGAAAACAATAGTGCTGTTTCCTCAGATAAAATGTTACTGTAAAACGTTTACAAATTTATACCAGTTTGCCATGTAATGCTATCTGCAAGACAAAAAACATGCAGTGTCAGAGAAAATGTTCACGATGAAGCCAAACGTCATATTGTGCTTACTTCCATTGAAGAACAGTTGTACTGTTTGTTGTAACTGCTGCAAACTATTTCCTTTTGCGAAGAAATATGCCTACTATGTCAGATACCTTTATGCCTTTTCTATACATAAAGTGTTCGCAAGAATTGAAACATTTCTTTATCTACCAACAGGTCTTTGTAAGTTACTGGTCTGCAACGTATTTATCAGAAAGTAAAGAATACCTACCTACCTGTTTCATATTTTGCGCAATAAATCAGTCGTATCTTTGTATTTTGCGGTTGGCAGGTACCCTGTTATTCTAACTTCTGTTCGCGAGCAAAGCCCCTGTACGTCATTGAGTCCTTTATGCCGAATAATAAAGGTATTTATATATTAATCGTATTTGTGCAGCAAATGAAGAACAAAATCTAAGTAACTGACCAAGAACATAATATTTTTTTGTGTAGACGATAAATATAAACCAGTTAGTAGACAGACACTAAAACGATATGTTTTTGATACAATGTTTGGCTTAAAGATTAAAACATAGTCATTTTACTTTTTTCCCCTGTTACTTTGCAATATTTAACGTCCACAGCAAACAAACATAGCAAAATTGAAAATGTATGCAAGCCCGTCAGTTATTACTCACATACCTTGATGCTGGCTTTTTTAGATCTAATTATGGACAAGGAAACATTATCTTTCTACTGATGGAGAATAATTAACGATCACAAAATCTATTTAAAGAGAGGTACATCAAGTAATGACATTTAATCTGTGAAAACGTTTTACATATTCAATGTGTTTGGATTAGTTTTATTTACCATAGGTTTAGCGTGGAAAATGGAAAGTTCTGTACATAACAAAGATCATCAAGATGTTTTTTTTTTTCGTTTTTTTAACTTAATAAAACTTAACAGGAAATCAGGAAATAGTAAAAAATATTACCAGCATCACCTTAATCTATTTTGTCGGTTTGGTAATGTTCAGAATAAAGGCTCACTTGGCAGAAAAGAACTGTATTAAGGAATAAGCTTCCAATGCAAAGTCGGCAACTACAATAAGAAGATTCAGTGCAAATCTTTTGTATTTCACTCTTATTTTATAAGTAGTTACAACAGTTTAGCATTGAGGCCTCAAACCCCTCTTCGACAAGGGTGTTTCTATTGTCGTCTCACAGCTCTTGCCGTCTGAACTGGCGAAATATCTGTAACTATAACATTAGTTCATGTAAAACATCGCAGCTATGTTTTCTCGATTTTTCTTGTTTTGAATTTAAAAATTCTACATTGACAGAAGTTTGACTGCGTCAGGATGAAAGAAAAATAAATTTCGACGAATATTTATAAAAAAAAAGATAAGCGACAGTCAATTCCATTTTAATTACTTTACTTTAAGAAAGGAAAAAAACTAAATTCTCATTTGAATTTTCAATTCCATTTTTATTGTAGAAAGCGTCCGTTGACTGAAACAAACAAAAAATAAAATATTAATGCTTTTAGGTAAAAAGCCCAAATATTGAATTTAAAATAAAAATAAAATTCCATTTGGCAATAGACTTAAATTGTGAGTTGTGCATGGTTGGTTTCAATGGGGACAAAATGAAAGCCACTTTTGCCATTTGGAAATGAAAGGATTTTAATCGACTTCCCTGTAACGACTTCGGCGTAGATGTTAAAACATAATCAGTTTGGTATTGTGGTTAGGCCTACTTCGAAGTTTTGGCGACATATTTTTATCTTTATCAGATTTGAATGTTAAGACAAAAGAATTCGATTCACTAGCAGCCCGTTCAATTTCCTTGTTTAATGATAATACGCGTCTAATGTTATGAAGTCTGATTAGTGCAACAGTTGGCGTTTTAAATGTGTGAGTAAAAATAGCTGAGAGAAAAGCTTGACTTATTATAAGTGAAACAAATGAATTTGACCTTTTTCTATTACAAAGATTCGACATTTTTTTCTTTTTCTGTCTTTGTTGTTCTAATAAAGATTTTTTTTCACGTCCACTTAATATACTACGTTCAAGCCATTTCATAGGACCATGCTTGTTAGGAACTTGATAAGCTTGATCGGCAATACCGATTTTATTCCTGCTATGAACCTTTATCTTGGTCGATTTTCGCTTTTTATTGAACAATCATTACATTAACTATCTGACAAATGTTCTCTTTTCATATAAACTTTTACCCAACGATGTTAGGAAAAATGTATCAAACGCGCCTCTGGAAAAGCTTAATAACATATTTCCTTGACGACTCGAATGCTAACAAGTGTCAGATTCTTGTTATCATGTGACCAATACATCCAAACAAAAGGTGTCACTATAGCTAAATTTATTTGAAGTACACTGCATACAACTTCCTCTAAGAAAAAAGTTCGATATATAATATCATTTTTTTTCGGAAATGCTTAACAAAGAGGACATTTTTGGAAATAAAAAAAAATATGTTAAAAAATAAGAAAAAGACAGTAAATAAAGAAAAATAAAATTGAAGCAAAAAGTATTAGTGTTCTGTTTGTCGTTATATTACACGTTTGTAATATTAGAAATACATCTACATCTACTATAGAACTCCCAAAAATCAATCTCTGATTACGAATGGGAGGTCGGGAAACAGTTGTTAAAACCAATCTATATTACAAAACATGTAGGTGTTACATAACAGGATAAAGATGACTATCTACGGTTTGTGAAAAAGTAAAAATAGAATGATAACGTTAGAGCATATAAGAATTTAGGCCAAATATTAAAGATATGATTCACACTGTCCTTAATGGTATATTGTAAAGCATTCCAGTGTCTGATAGTCCGAGGGGGAAAAGAGTTTGCGTGATAGTGCGTTCTTGAAAATGCAATGTATTTTAAAAGTTCTTGATGGTGAAAGATGGTCAGGTCTACCATGACTAGGTTGTTGCTGATCTTACAAAGCATTATCAGTGATGAGTATATTCTTCTTTGTTCGAGAGTCTGCCATTTTAGTGTTTGAAGCATACATGTTACACTGCTTTGGTATGAGTAGTCATTCAGTACATATCTAGCGCCTGATCGTTGAACTTTTACAATACCATAAGTAAGGTTCTTCTGCCATGGATGCCAGATGGTACTACAATAGTCTATTGTGGATGAACGTAAGTTTTGTAAGCTGTTTCTTTTATACTACGGTTATTATATTGTACATTATATTTAATAAATCTGAGGGTGTTACTCGCTTTTGAAAATGTGTTTTCAATACGTTTTTTTTTTTCAGAAAAAGTTATCACGGATGGTAAGTCCAAGGTATCTTGAATGATGTGGGGTTTTAAAGTCAATATTATGAAGTTTATATGGAAAGATGGTATTTTTACGTTTTTTAGATATTCTAATGACCTCACATTTGTCTGGATTAAATTCCCTGGACCAGTTTCTTCCCCATTCTTCCAGTTCAAATAAGTCTTTTTGAAAGTTTTCTGAATCTACAGCTGAGTTAATTGTTAAATATATGATGGTGTCATCTGCAGTTAAGCATTTTTACTGTGTCAGTAGGTCGTTAATAAAACAAAGAAAAAAATAAGTGAAGCTTATACAACATTACCAACACCGTTTGTCATGCGATTATAATAAAGATATGTTTTACTTGTAGCTCAGATGTAAAGAGATGGATTTAGTAATACGTAACATGTAGATTTGAATTGTCAGCCCATGGCTGCTTAACTGTCTAAAATCTGTCTTAAAGTAGAATACACGGATGCATGTATCATCTATTTATACTTTAAAGTGTTTAAACTTGTTTCAAAAACAATGACGTCATCAGACTTGTTTGAAATGCAAGAAGTGCTTGATTATGAAAATGTATTTTTATTGCAGAAATGTTTTACTTAAACTTGTAAAAATGTAGCCGATTTATCTATATACGTCGTGTAATTCATGACTGATTATCGGTAAAGAAAAAGATGATTATCGACAAAGGATTAACTTTATCTAAGTATTACTGTTTAACTGTGTTATTGATGTCCATCAAAACTTCAAATTAAAAGCGGATGCCAGAAATTTCCCTAGAATTTCCGGACAGGCTATGCTTTCATTTTCATGCAATTAACAAACATTGATTTTTTTGCAGAGAAAATCTAAAGGGTACTATTAGATTCAGTCAGATAGGGCGTATGTACAGTGAAAATGAAAACTTTTAATGTGTTCATTTATTTTATGCCTACCAATGAAATATAGGGAAATATCAGTGAGATAAAAGTGATAATACACTGTTTTGAATCAGTTAATTACCATTTTGATAATACATGTTTGTGCCCGAACTATTGAATATTGAGTATTAATCCGCTTTTATAATTAAAGTATGTATGTCAAAATTCAATAAATATTGATAAACTGTGTAGACAAAAATAAATATTATTTGATGAAAGTGTATTCAGTTTATTTCAGCAGAAGTAAAGTTATCATATGTATTGGAGATTGTCTGCACTTTTTTTGTGCGGAGTAACCAAGGTACACATTAACTGATTTGGGGCTCACCATGGGGAATTTATTGAAGGCCCTGATTAAAAATGTCATAAAAAAAACATTTTTGACGTGTTGGCATAAAATAAAAAGAAAATTTGTTTGTTTTTTAGTGGAAGATGGGAATTTATTTCATCTCGTGAACACCATATGTTGCTATTTTCACTCGTGGCTGCGCCACTCGTGAAAATATCACATATGGTGTTCACTCGATGAAATAAATTCTCATCTTCCACAAAAACAAACAAATATCCTCTATTTCTGTCATGTTTACTGGTAATTATCATTTAAACATCATAAATTTAAGCACTAAGATTTTATTTTTAAACGATAAAAACTATCACCCGTTACACTGTAAATAAGTAAAAGAGCAACTGAGAGCAACTCTTCTAAAAGACAGTGTTCTCTTAAATAATTGCTGAATATGTGAAAACATGTCATTATTTAACTATCCAATAAAGAAATGTCACAATAACATTAAATCTATTTTTCTTCTTAATTTTGAATTCTAATGTTTAAACAGGGCAATATCCTTGCGGGTTTTGTTCTAGTTATTAGATCATTAAAACAGCTGATTTCACCCAAGCCATTTTAAGTTGTGCAGATGCAGAATTATGGCCCTTGATGGCTCTTTTTGTTTTGTATTCCTTTGAAAGTATAACGTGTTTGGCTACTTGGCATGAGCATTGCTACAAGTTTGGACTTGTGCAGATTTTCTTTTTGCATATTTATGTAGAACAGCTAAGTCAAATTGTCCTGTTGTTAATATACAAAGTGGTGTTGAGGTTAAAATATTATAGACGATTTTCCTGTAAAAAGTTTATAGTTTCAATAAATTTTCTTCCATCAAAACAATTTCAGTGCGTTCACGGTATGACTTTCATAAATTGTAAGAGTTGGTTTCAATATTCGTTATATTAAGAACGTTTCCATGTCAACAGTATAAGACTTTGGTGAAAAATGATAGATGATTAATTCAAGAAGCTCCCTTTTATAAACTTTTTATTGCTGTAATTGGCGGTTAAAAGATTACTGTTGTGTTATGGACTAGAGTTTGCTAGAATCTCATTTGATAAATATAATGAAAAGCAGCGGAAATAAATGTTTTACTTACCGGCTTTAAGTACAATATTTAGAATACTCATTCCTTTCCAAATTGCAATAAAATTTACATTAAATGTTAACTTAAAAATCATTTGACCAGTTTTTTGTTTATAAAGAATGCATTTGCCCACATAACTGAAATGTCATGTACAGTAATGTACAATACTTCTAATGTTAAGCTCTGTATACCTTGTCATTTTTCTGTAAATCATATTAATTTTTTAATGAATATTTTTATCAAATATATTTGTATGTTTGCCATGTTTGTAAAATGCCAAAGGCATATTACAGTCGATTTGTAAATGAAGATTTCATACGTTTTATATAAGATGATACCTTTTATATATATTCTGGAAATGGATAAATATGTGATTATATAATCTGTTAACAGAAAACACATTCTGTCAATGTATTAATGGAGTAAACATAAAAAAACGTTTAAAATTATAGTTTTTTTTATTTACAGATAGAAACAATATAACAACACGTAACCATTAACTAATCAAACAAAGTTGTTTCCATCAGTCAGTCGAGATACCAATCTAGTCCATGCGTCTGTCCACATAACAAGTGGACCACTGAACAATTCTCATTTTCTCTGTTCCTATTTGATATTTTAGATAAATATTGCAGACATGTAGGCAGGCAGTTTTGCACACTTTTCGTTCAATTAAAAAGCAGTAGTCCTAACATCTCTGTCGAGAAGGAACATCTAACTTCTATCAAGTAAAGGGTAACTTAGACTAGGAGACCTAACCTAATCCTATTACATTCAATCAGAGAGGAAAGTCTTGTAAATGTTTTACAAACAAATTTGGGCTATCTAATCGGAACATCAAAAAATTCAGGAAACAGTTTTGTAAAAACGTGTCTGGACAATTTTTTTTTATTCAAATATTTAAGTAAATTATAAATACTAAATAAAAGTAATGACAAAGGATACCGATCAAAAAGTATAATGCATGTACACAGACGATGTTAAATGTAAATATTAAAAAACATTTTAAAAAATCAACCATAGAACTTGTTTTGATAAAATATAATTATTGATAAAAGTTATAATTCGACAAAAGTCAAAGCTTATGTAAAAGAAAACCAAAATTATTAAATCCCGACAAATCAAATATTTTGCCTTCAACTTTAATGTTGATATTTTGTTTTTAACTTTAAAATTGAATTTTTGCTTTTTAATTTTTTATCAAATATTTTACGTTTAGCTTTAAGATTGATATGTTGCTTTAGACTTTAGGACCGATACTTTGCTTTTAGCGTTAAAGTTAATATTTTGTTCTAAACTTTAAGGCTGATAGTTCGCTTTAAACTTTTATGATGATATTTTTGCTCCACTGTACTTTCTTTTGCTGATTGCAAATATCTTCCTGGTGTATTGACAGAATCTCAAATTTGAAAATATGCAAACTGTAGAAAAGGAGAGACTGAACAAAAAGCAAAGTGTATTGTTACGGTCTAGTGCACACCTTCCGATAATTGTATAAATACATCTGATAACTGTGTCAGAGTATTAATTTTTGCCTCAGTGGTTAGAGCGTTGGCGTGTCACGCGGGAGATCGGAGTTCGAATCCTGCTCCGGGTTGTGTTTTCTAAGATGTATCTTTCTGTTACGGAGTTTCATGTTCGTAAGATGGGGGCTCGCCCAGGATTTATCTTTCCTGGTCTTAGTTGTAAAAATTAAATAAAATAAAAAATCTTTCAAGAATTTTGTCTGATCTACTGATCTAAAAATACACAACACCATTCGTCATAATAAATGATGACTTTCTCAAGAGGTGATGTGTTACGGTCTAGTGCAAACCTTTGATAATTGTATAACTACGACCTCTGACAACTGTGTTAGGGAATCGGTTCTTTGTCTCAGTGGTTAGATCGTTGGAGTGTCACGCGGGAAATCTGAGTTCGAATCCCACTCCAGGCTGTGTATTTTTAGATGCATTGCATCTTTCTGTTAGGGACTTTCATGTTCGTAAGCATATTTATGTGACAAAGTTGTTGTCGGTTGTTTCTTTTCCTGTGTATATTTATCTAGAGTAGGTTGGAAATGAGACAATGCCTCAAATTTGATTTACTGGAAAATTTGTAAATTTTTTACATTTGCATCTGCTATAGACTGGTAAAATTTAATCCATCTCATTTTTTACACCTAATCTATTATCAAATAAAACTTTTTTTTCGTAAACTTACGACACAAAACTAAAACATATATTATCAGTCAGACAAGGTGTCACTTCTAACTCCTCCGCTAACATTACCAATTGTCTTTCCAATAAAACGTTAAATTGAGGTCAATGTGTCAGTGACTTACACTGAATTCTGAAAAGAACCAGACGTGACTCTTGAATAGGGTGTTTTCTATATGTATTTTGCACTACAAACTAAAATAACTAACTCTGAAGAGGGCGTCGGTTATACTGGCAACCAGTACCGAAAATAGCCTGATAGACCATATAGATTAGGCACTTTGAATATCTCAAACAATGCATGATTGGTGCATCTAAGTTAAAACACAGTAGGACCACAAGACAAAGATAACATTTAGAACTTGCTCCAGTCAAACTAAAAGAAAGAAAAATATCCGTCTTAGCTGCTCTGTTAAAATTTACGGTGAAATAGACCTTTAAAGCAAAGTATAAGATTCAGAAACTTTATCAATACCAATTTCTTAAAAGAACAAAGAAAATGTGTTTAAAACGTTCTGAAGTATAATTCATTAGTAATTTTCAGACGATTCCATTTTTTTCTATATATAAAATGTCTTTCGCAAATTATTGCTGAGGTATCATTTCAAAATATGCCGGTACAACAAACGACTTTGTGAAAATGATAAAAAGGATACCTTAAATAATTATTTTGAGGACCTGCTACATGTTGAAACTTTCAAAAAATCGACTACAGAATACAAGCTTTAACAAACGACATTAACACAATGAAGAATACTTATTAATAATATTTTTCATAGATTGACTCGGATCAAGTATAGACTTCCGTTTCTTTATGCTTGAAACAAAAATTAAAGCACTTTAAGTTAATCCAAGATACTTGAAAGGAATTTCATTCTGTTTTCTTGAAACACATTTATATGACTACAATCTAAACGTAACTTTACTATACCAGGTAATTTTTCACGTAAGTCTCTCGATACACTGGCCTAGCTCTCTATAAGTCTAATTTAACTCGAATACAGAAGGAAGTGTGGACAGGTATGCCATATCCGTTTTTGTTTAGATATTTTATCTGCCAAACCTCCGTTATTTTTCGGATATGATTCTGGATAGCATAAATGATTTAAAACTTCTTTGTGGATAAAAACTGTTTACAGATTGTAAACAATGAAACTATTGCAGCCTGTTATCGTCTGATCAAAGATTAAACGAATCATCTGTTTTTTTTCCAATATATGGACAGATTATTTGCTGAAAAGACACTCTTAATACGAGAAAAATATGTCAACATCATTTGCTTCAGAAACTGATTTATAACATGAAGTTTTTTTTCCTTAGCACAATCACAGTGTCCAGCACTAGTGTTCATGACAATCAGTTTATTTCCTCATAATCCGAATTATGGCATTCCTTCGTCGAGGAATTACGTAACATACTTTTGGAGAACAAATTATATTTTATGCAATGTTCATAAGGTTTTCCCCGATAAAAAAGAATGCACAATATGCAACAGAAACATTTTGATATAAATAGTTATTTGCATTAATATTCACATCTGATCAAAATAAATACGACAAAATATGTAACAGCAAATGTCCATTTGTTTATCACAATCACAGGTCTCTCTGCATTGACCAGTTGTTAACGACAACCGCTTCATTTCGGATTCATTCACTGTATCCAACAATGAAAATGAGAAATACATTTTTTTCAAACAACCATTAGAGACAGACGACAACAGAATCACTTTTAAACCGCCATTTTACGACAATCACAAAGGTATCTCGTATTCATTTACGACATCAAATGACGAAGTCTTTGTGGTTTTGTGAAGTTGTTTGCTGTATTCAGTCAAGTATTTGTGAATTCTCTGAAAGGCCAGTCTCTCTTTAGGATCAAGTTTCCAACACTGAAGCATCACGTGATAGACGATTGAGGGACATTCTTCCGGTCTCTGTAACAGTATACCTTCGTCCAAGAACTTGATGACCTTAAATTTCATAATCAGACATATGATGTTATCAACAGAATCCTATATCAATTTTTTGTGTCAAAGAGCTGTATCGCCTTCTTGTTTAGTTTTAAACATTACATACATAAAATGTACAGTAGGTTGCGCCTTGTCAGAACGTACTAGCTTTTCCTTTAAAGTTAATTAATTTCACTACAAATATATTTATAGGATGATTATATTAGGACTACTTTTTTGTTTTTCTAAGCGTAAACATGTATGTATGTGTGTAAATTAGTTAAATTGAATAAATAAGAAAAATCTATGATTTTATAGAAAAGATAAGTTACCTCCTCATTTGTATGACCATAGTGCGGCTGTCTCCCATAACTGAAGATCTCCCAAAGAACCACACCAAAAGCCCAGATATCTGAATCTGTTGTAAAGCGGCCCCATTTTACAGCTTCTGGTGACATCCACCGAACAGGTAACATTCTTGAGCCGCCGATCTGAGACACAAAACGATTTAGTTTAATTGGTGGCTTGATATTTCATATCTTTATGCTTTCATTTGAACGGAGTCATTACAACAAACCGACCTTGTTTGGTAAATTTGATGTTAATCATTTTCAGAAATGTATTTCACTTTATGTGAAATAATTTAATGGATTAAAGCGACTGACTCACAGAATTTTGCTAATTTCTTTTCTTTAAAATTAAAGAGAGGTTAATATACTATGAAAAAAAATATTATACTTCTATACACAAAGAAAACTGGAAAATAAAGAGTTTTGATTTTACCAGGATTCGAACCCATGTCCCTTTCGGTCAGTAAAATATAGAGCGACGGTCTACACCACTGACCAACAGAGACAAGTTATAAAGATTCGTCAAAATAAATGATATAACTGAAGTATCTACTCCGTGACTAACGGGGTAAATTTTTTACAGATAAAAGTGTTTAAAACTTTGTATTCTGATGTTTTTCTGTAAATAAAAGTCTGTAACGTAGTTTAGATATGCT